>JABYQS010000452.1:0-22000 GCA_022592435.1 Cerioporus squamosus
GCCAGGTGCGATGTGGAGTCTAACGCAGTTGGCGGTAGCGGACCAAGGTCCAAGTGGCAGACGCTCACTTGCACACTTGACTCTGACAAACGAAGTACGACCATGCGATCTTAAAGGATATGAACAGGCTACTAGCCCATCTGTACTACAAACGAGACGAAGACTGACTATGCGAAGATGTCCGTCAAGCAAGCCATGGGAGGGGTTGATGGACGCGTCTGGAGTGCTCACGCCGAGACGAGGGAAGCAAGCTTTCCCTGGGAGTCGAGCTGACGACGGCATCGCATCCACCGACATGCTTCTGGTCTGGTGTTGAACGGCATCCATGAGACGGGGAATGTGTACGCGGACATTGGGCAGACTCACTATGAAGATGTTCGGAACGGTGCGCTGCCCAGTCTTCTCTGCGAGGTATTCCTGGATCGCACTGCCCTCGTCCATCTCATCAAGCCTGCCATAGAGGTTAGTTCGCGAGTCCAACCGCGAGAAATGGCGCATATACGCACTCGAGAATCTTGGTCTGAACGTCTGGGAACTTCGACGTGAGGAGGGACTTGGCGCGCTTGCAGTACGGGCAGTATGACTTGGAGAAGATCGCAATCTTGTTCTCGGAGATGGTGTTCTGCGAGCAAACATTCGCCATCCGACGCGTTGCACGCACCAATAGAGCAGACGCACCTCCACGGTATCCTTGACAGCCATGACTTTGAGCTGGTAGGGAGAAGGGTTGGATGAAGATGCGGTCGCCGTGGCTGGAGTTGGTGTTAGATGAGCTTACTGGGTCTAGTGAGCGGGGGGAGATAGCCAGGACGAGATGCCTCTATATATCCTGGGGAGCATCGATTCTAGGTGAAGTCACGGAGGGTTGCTGAGCAATCGAGCGAGCGAAACAGGAAGGCCATTGCCCATCGCGTCATCCACTCCCGTGCGGCGCGTCCTGGGCGCTCTGCATAGAAGTGTACTGTATGCCAGAGACTCGAGAGCACTCGGGCAAGCTCGGGCAGCGGCTCTAGGATTGGGTATTGTTTGCTCAGTGGAAGGCAAAACATAAGTAAGTGCAACTGTTTCAACACCAAAAGTGGTTAACAAAGGCGGCGCGACATACACGCTCGATCAACGCGACGCGTCGCGCACCGGCGCAGCATTGCAGTCGCACATTCTCCTTTCCGCGTGACGTCCCTCTGCCACAAGATCCCAGGCATTGATCTGCAACCCTCCTTCCAGTAGAGGCACCTCCGAACACCTACGAAGCAAGCGACGATGTCCCTAGTACGGAGCTTCTGCAAAATCATGGAGCGCATCGCGCCCCTCCGCCTGGCGGAGAAATGGGACAATGTCAGCGGTTCCCCTTCCGTCCTCCGAATCCGTAGACACTTACAAACGTTCTCCGCATGTACAGGTCGGCCTCATCCTAGGTACGCCGACCCAAGCACAGCCGATGTGCACGATCACTTGACCCACTCATGTTGCAGAGGCGCCATACGTGCGACCCCAAGCCAACAAAGTTCTGCTCACGAACGAGTACGTGTCTTCGAGCGGGTACACCGACGCGTCCTGCGCTGCTCATGACCATGTTTACACGACAGTCTGACACCGGCGGTCGTAGAGGAAGCCCTCACGTCCCCGACAGTCTTCATCGTCACCTACCACCCGCCCATCTTCAAGCCGCTCACCTCTCTCACCCTCTCCGTCCCTCTCCAGGCCTCCCTCCTCCGCTGCGCAGCCGCAGGGATCTCCGTATATACCCCGCACACCGCCCTCGACTCTGTCACCGACGGTATCAACGACTGGCTATGCACCAAGGTCGCAGGCCCCCTCCGCGACATCAACTGGACCGCCCGCTTCATCGGCCAAGAGTTCCCCGACGGTCTCGGAGGCCAGGGGCGCATCGTGACACTGAAGCAACCTATCGAGCTCGGTCAGCTCGCTGCTACCGTCCGGACCGAGCTTGAGCTCAAAGAAGGTGAGTTCTTTTGACAAGCACAGACCAAGGCCACTCGATGGCTGACTATTCGACACGCTTGCAGTCCATGTCGCGTATGCACATCCCGATAAGGAGCGCGCGATGATCAGCACGATTGGCATATGCGCAGGGTCCGGTGGTTCAATGCTTCTCGGCGTGGACGCGGATGTCTACTTCACCGGCGAGATGGCTCACCACGAAGTCCTCGCATCCATTCAGAGCGGGCACAATGTCATCCTTTGTACGTGCTTCTAACTCCTCGGAGGATGGACGCTTTCTCATGACTGCGCCACAGGTGGCCACACAAATACGGAGCGGGGCTACTTGCCGTGGTTGAAGAAGGACATCGAGGAGTTCATCCAAGAGGAGCTCGCCCAACCTACCGACCCCGCAGAGGCCGAAGTACTCAAGGGTCTTGAGGTCGTCGTAAGCACAAGGGACGAATACCCTCTCGCCATACTGTGATCTCGCCTGAACTTCACGCCGTTGTCACACACGACCAGAAGCACCGTGCGGGTGCAGAGTCAGATGGAGAAAACGGTCGGTATTGTGTATTACAATAGTAATATACGTCACCGGTCGACCTCGCTATTATGCCACAATCGAGCACATCAGCATTCCAGAGCAACCACGAAGCAAACAAGAGCACATACCCGAACACCAGATCCTGCAACCCGGCGTGAGCAACGGTCTGCAGCACATACACAATATTTACGTACCATAGTACCAATGATAGCGACCACGTCCGCAATCATGTGCTAGAGGGGAGAAGGAGAAGTCGTCGTGAGCATGCGCCACACACAATGCATTACGGAACTCTCTCACATCTAGAAACAGAACGCATTGGGATTAGCAACCGAAGTCCACATGCGAGCTGGAGGGGGTACTCACGTCTCATCATGAAGTCAGCTCCGGCGAGATGAGCGAAGCCAGGAGCACGGATCTTGCACCGGTATGGACGGTTCGTACCGTCGGACACGAGGTACACGCCCATCTCACCCTTCGGTGCCTCGATAGCGGTGTAGGTCTCACCAGGAGGGACCGAGTAGCCTTCGCTGAAGAGCTGCAGATGACATGAGCATGAGGTGAGGCCATAGAGCGCCGGAGCACAAACCTTGAAGTGGTGGATGAGGGACTCCATGCTCTCCTTCATCGACGCGCGTGGGGGAGGGACGAGCTTGTAGTCATCGACCTTGATGGCACCAGTGGGGATCTTGTTGAGACACTGCAAGAGAACTCTCATCAGAACTCCTTCCTGGGAGACTACCAGGGATTATCGATACTTACTTGGCTGATGATACGCAAGGACTCCCGGAACTCCTGCACACGGCAAAGGTAGCGGTCGTAGCAGTCGCCGTTCTTGCCGACCGGAACGTCGAACTCGACCTCGTCATACTTGTCATAAGGCGCCACCTTGCGAATGTCCCAAGGAATACCGCTTCCACGGAGCATGACACCGCTGAACCCGTAGTCGAGTGCCTCCTTCGCGCTTACCACACCAATGCCAATCGTACGCTCCTTCCAGATACGGTTACCGGTGACGACCTCCTCGATCTCGTCCACACGTGACGAGAATTGCGTGGCCCACTTGAAGATGTCCTCAAGTAGTCCGTGCGGGAGGTCGAAAGCGACACCACCGGGGCGGACGTACGCGGCGTGCATACGCGCACCAGAGACACGCTCATAGAACTCCATGAGCTTCTCGCGCTCCTCGAAACCCCACAGGAAAGGCGTAAGAGCACCGACATCCATGGCGTGTGTCAGGACGGCCATCAAGTCTGGATGTATGCACGTGAACAAACAAGGAGGTCGCGGCAGGAATGGGAACACCTACGGTTGAGAACACGGGTGATCTCACCGAACAAGGTACGGATCCACTTCGCACGTTCTGGCACCTCGATGTTCAGGAGCTTCTCGACTGCCATGGAGTAGACGAGCTCGTTGGTCACTGTGGGACTGGTCAGGACAGAAGTCGTAATTCCGTGCAGCCAATGACGCACTCATCGAGACGTAGTCAAGACGGTCAAAGTAAGGGAGGGCTTGGGTGTAAGTCTTGTACTCAATCAGCTTCTCCGTTCCTCGGTGAAGCAGGCCGACATGCTGGAAAGCGGATGAGGATGGGCGACTGGAAAATCACGCGCTAATTACTCACAGGGTCTGCACGCAGAACCTCCTCTCCGTTCAGCTCAAGAATCAGCCGGAGCACACCATGAGCGGCAGGGTGCTGAGGGCTGCAAGGCGTTCAGCTACCGTTCCCTCAAGCCATACGTTGCACTTACCCGAAGTTCACTGCACGTCCGCACACTTATCAGTACGTCCTCTGAGCGCATAAGCAACTCCTACTCACCCGTGAAGTGACGCATCAGGGCTTCCGGCCTTCCCGTCTCGGCCAGGATTTCCGTCGCCTGCATACCGTGCAAATCCTCCACCGTATGTGTCTCAAACACGTTTTTGCCGCCAGTCGGGGGCGCAGTGCCTCCTCTTACGGGCTCCGCCTCCGCGACCGCCGAGCGAGATATGTGTCGACGTGCAGCAGAAAGGAACGACGAGGAAGAGCTTAGGGAAGAGGGAGTAGAGGCAAGGCGCGGCGCCCGCGCGAGCTGGCGACGGAAGAGCGTGGAGGCCATCCTCGTCGCTGCTGAGAGTGAAGTCGTCGTCGTCGTGTTCGACGTTGTCGGTGCTAAACGGACCGTTCTCATTCGATGGCGTCGGAAGGATCGAAAAGGCAGCTGGTGCTCACGGTCCCGTGACTGCCCTTCCGATTGTCCCGGTCCGGACGCGCCCCGCGTCCGCCGATGGCCACCGCCACACTGTACAGCGAACTCTGAACTGTTTGTCGGCTGCTGTGCCTACGCAGTCATCCTCGTTGCTTACACCCTGCATGCTGTCGAAGGGAACGCGATACCTCTGGCTTCTTTGCGTGTCTGTTGTGCTTCTGTCTGGGCTAGGGATAGCACGCGCGGAGGAGAAACCATGCACTACTCATGCTGACGGTAATTACTACGACCTGAGCAGGCTGAAGTCAAGGTATTCTAGGACACTGCTGCTGTTCTCGAGCGCACCCACATCTGACGGCAGTTCGTCAGCAAGGACTATGAGTTCCGGTCTTACGGCGGGAAGGACTACATACTCAATGTGTGCCGACCGGTTCGGCAGGAAGTCTGGGCACCAAAGGTGGACAAACCTGAGGATGTGGCTGGGTTCACGCACCGAAGCCACGGAGACTTATCGCTGGGGTGAGTGTCCATTGTTTTCATCTGCTCGAGACCATTGTCTGAAACGTGTAAATAGCGACGTTAACACCACGGTTGTGGTGCAAGGTGGCCATCCCCTGATCTACATGACAGACGGCTCTCGCTGCCCCAATGCCGGAGACATGACTGCATCAACAGTAATCCGCTTCATTTGTGACGGGTCTGCTGGCACCGGTATGTACTCCAGGCTACTCCAGGGAGTAATTGCTCATCGAGTCTCCCAGGGAAACCCCAGTTGATCGCCACTTTGCCTCCGGATGAGGACAGCGCGTGTTCTTTCTTCGTGGAATGGCGGACTGAGGTGCGCGCCGAGGAGTCCAGCGCACAGGTGTATCACTCACTGATCTGTCCATCTGTGCAGGTTGCATGTCCCACATCTGAAGGAAGCGTCTTCGGAACCATCGTTTCCGTCTTGGCTATCATGTGCGTATCGTCCAGCATCACTGCGTCCGTAGCTCACCAGCGCATCGATGATGCAGAATTGCGGTTCTATTCACACTGTACATCGTCGGCGGTACACTGTACAACCGATACGTGCTGGAACTGCGAGGCATGGACCAGGTTCCAAGGTTCTCCTTCTTCTCATTTAGCGACACGGTGGAGTTCGTTCGGGAGTGCGTGGAACGTGTCAAGGACAGATCGTCTGACGCATGGCAGTCGCGTAACTGGGGAGCGCAGAACTGGGACCGCGGTGGGTCGTGGGGTAGCTCAGGGAGGCAGGGATACAGCGGGCTGCATGCTTCCCCTGAGGAAGCGCAGACGATGCTGGGAGGGCCCCCAGGGTTCCTGGACGAAGAGGACGAGGACGAGGAAGCGCCTGCGCCGCCCGCGCATACGCAGGAGAATAGTCGGGCGCCGGGCATGGACACGAATGGTGTTATACGTCTCTGAGTGGTGCGGCAGCGTTGGCATGGGTGTGCCTGCAGCATGCGTCGAGGCTGACGTCGATTATTGCGCCACTAGCTCGCAGTTGTTATCGATACGAGCGTTGTGCTTGGGGTTGTCCGTCGTCGCTGAGGGTGGTTGTGCAGCTGGACGGAATGCAGAGATGTGGCCTGAATAGGGCACGGATTCGAAGCTGGTCGCTGCTGGCCCCCGATTGCCGAGTGGGGAGGAGGGATCTGGGAAGAGAACTGAGAACGCACTGCAGCGCGGGAGCCTCGTTGCGCGCGCTGTGGGCGATCGCTCGCTACCGGGATCGCAATCAGATCTGGCATGACCGCATCGATGTCCCGGCGCGCGTGCAGCCCGGCTGGCCGCGGCTGGGTACAGGGTGCCCGTGCGTGCTTTTGTGCGGGCGACGGCGGCGGCGGCGACGACGCAGGGAAGGGCGAGCTGGCCGCGCGAGACAACAGCGGGTGCTGGCATGGCAGCGCACAATAGGACGGCGAGGACGGCGTCGTTGTTTGGGCACCGACTTTGCGTCTGGCGGCGTGATGGCGAGACGCGACAAAAGACCGGACGGGCGCCTGCGGGGGCGTGCGAGGTGGGAGGGACCTCCAGGTTCTCTCCGTCCTCCTCTCTGGACGTAATTGAGAGACCGCCACTGGGGTTTGGTTTCTACCTCGTCTTCTCTTCCATTGTTTTAATTCTTTCGCTCGCCTACATCTCTCTCGCCCCGCCTTTCTTTCTCCAATTCTCTCCCCTCACGCCCTCCTCCACGATTTCGCCCACGACCGCCACGCTCCGCCATGGATCACCAGCAGCAGCAGCCCCAGCAGATGCACGACGACCAGTCCCAAAATTTCGTCGCATCCCAGTATGCCATGTATCCGCCATCAGAGGACGACACGGGCTACCTCGTGTATTCGCAGATGCCCACTTATCAGGGTGTCGTACAGCAGCACCCCGGCCCTCCTCCTCGTGGGTTCATGCAGTTCGCCTTGCACGCCTCTCTCCAACCGAGATCTGACTTGCCCTTTCCCGTCCTCTCAATTGTCCGTTCACAGGCCAGATGTCCGAGACCGAAATGCAGCAAGCGATGCAGTATCATCGCCAAATCCATATGATCCCTGGCCAGCACTTTGCCCCTACCGCACCAGGTGTTTACACTGCCTCGCCGCCTCATGCTGGAATGCCTCTCTCCGCGTCTCCACCCCCGCAGTCCCCTAATATGTACGACCCTCTCTCTCCCCCCGTTTCCGGATCAGACACATCCGCCGACGGCCTGGCGTACCATTCACGGAACAGTAGCACGACAGGCTCTCCCTCTTCCTCCCGCGCGAACAGCCTCGTACACCGCCATCCTCTCCGCTACAACCCTACCCCGTCTCCTACCAGCTCTTCAGCGGGGCGCCGAAGCCGAGGCCATTCAATATCCGACGACGACGGACCTCTTCCCATGGGCGGAGTCAATATGGCAGAGAGTCTGGCGAACACCAGGAAGGAGGCGACGAGAAGGCAGAGGATCGAGGCGGAGCAGCGACGTCGAGATGAGCTGAGGGACGGGTATGCGAGGCTGAAGGATGTTCTGCCCGTCTCCAACCAGAAGAGCAGCAAAGTATCGTTGCTGGAGCGAGGTACGCCTCTACCCTTTGTGCTAGAAGTATTTGCCCTTACGCTAGTGCAGCTACCAACCACATCGTCAACTTGGAGAAGACCAATCGCCAATTGCAGCAGCGATTAGCGTCGTTGGAAGCCGAAGTCACCAGGCTTCGCTCTCTGAACGAGAAGATTTCGCTGGGGGTCAACAACACGCCTTCGCCGGGTCATGTCAACATGGACAGTCGCCCTTTGTCCCCTCCGCCGGAGGGTTCCCAGTCCTCGGGTGGCCACCATCAACTCTCGACTGTCGAGCCGCCTATCGCAGAGTCAAGCCCATCTCCTTCAGAAAGTGGTTACTGAACCGCTTGGCGTGTGTCTCTATTTCCTCTTGCTTCATCTCGGACGTTGCTCTCTATCTTCCTCCAATGTCTCACTATCACCGTCAATTTTCCTATCGTCATTTTAGTCCCCACTTGGCTTCACGATGTCCCTACTTGCATTATCGTCTCCCTCGCACTGCATGCAGGCTCCTGCCGCCTCTGGGAAGAGCGGCACCGGTCACCGAGGGAGGCCTTCTGCGTCGCGGATTCAGTTACGAAGTTCAGGACAGCGAGGTCGGGCCCGAAGGCGCTGAGGATCGTCGGCAGCGCCTGGTGCGCTCGCCGTGACATCCTCCCCGTTGTTCCCCCACCTCGTCTCTCCACGAGTGCCCTGCTGCTCGACGCTGCAGGCTGGTGCATAGCGAAAATTGCTTGTTTGCAGTCACTCCGCTGGTCCTTCCGATGTTGCCGGTGAGCTCTGCTCCCGCACGTCGTTGATTGGCCTAGACTCGCTCGAGCATCGCGTGCTGTCTCGTAAAAATGCTTCGGAACGCTGTCGGAGGAGGTCGCCTCAACATTGTCGTCGGCGCGGCGGCTTCATATTCCCGCCCCGACGCACCGCCACCTCCCGCCCCCCCGCGCAAACGCAAGTACCCGCACCCGGACATTTCCCAGTTTTGTAGAACGAAGAACCGTTACGTCACCTGGCCGCCCCGCCGTATTCCATCCCACCCACTCGCGCACGACCTCACCGCCTCCGCCTCAACTTATCATCATCTTGTACTGTATCATACTGATCGGGCTCTGGAACGGGACGGCCAATTATGAAGGATACGACCGGCAACGAATACGACACGAACACGCTTCCTACCTCCACGAGGAGCAGCCCATAGACCCTGTCGACCGCTATGGCCTCGGTCTGGCTCTGGAACCATCTCCATCTCTTGACGCTTCTATGGAAACCGACTTGTGCAGCGGGAATGGGGTTGGATCATGCGCTGAGAGTATGGGGAGGCTGCCGGCCCTCTCGACGAGGGTAGGCCGTGTTGTGTCGTCACGGAGTCGCCGCGCCCAGGTTGCGGGGGCGATGTGCGGCCGGTGCGTCGCGGTCGCCGGCGCAGAGGAGGAAGTGATTGAAGCCCCGGACCCGCTGAACGAGACGGACAGAGCCAGACGTATGTACCATAGGCGTAGCAGTAGTCGACTTGGCCTGGGGTTTGCGCGATATCAAGTCTTCTTGTATCCTTCATCCACGCACACTGCGCGCGGTGGGCCTGCTTGTGCAGCCCTGATCCTGGCGTGTCTGTATGTCCGCCGGTGCATCGGTCCAGATGCGACATATGGTACTTCAGGCGACATTCAGAACGCATCTCGCGATCACCCTCCTCGCGACGTGGCCCCGGTACGCCGCACGAACGTACGCGTGAATCTGAGACGACCATTGTGGCGACGTCGCATCGGACTAGATCTCCTGGTATGCGGGGCTCTCATTATGAACGGGCCCGACAAGCAGCACGTCATGTATATGGTATCTACGGAGTAAGTCGGTGAGTACTGCCTCGAACTAGACTGGATGTGGCACAGTGCATTGAACAGGCTCGTCGTTCGGAAGCAACTGCACCGTGCCAGATCGAGTCACCACCGGACTAACCACTCCGGGCATGCATGCGCCCAGTGGTACTGTACTACTACCTGTGGCTGTAGCTCGTATGCTGCGACGCCACATCCCGCTGGTTGGAGCTGAGGGCTGCCGCCCGTTCCGGCATGCGCAGGCATATCTCTCCATTATCAGAGTCCACTCCGGCTCGGAGTCAGCCAGGTTACATTGTCATTCGATCCCTTTTACGCAAGCTGCCCGAATCACCGCTCTCTAACGGGCAGCGGAGTACTCAGATCTACTGAGACTGGCTCTTCCGCACTGCGAGCTCTTGGCACCTGTCACCGCGGTCCCGAAGATGATACCCTTGTGGCGAACGTCCTGCAGAATACAGTCGACGGATCACGTCACGGCGCATCCAGATGACTGCCTCGAGTCTCTCCTGGTGTTCGAGTTTACTCCTCATGGCTAAAGTAGTGGGTTCTCCCGAGTGCTGCGTGGGATCTGCAGTCATGCCCAGGAGGGACCGTACGGCAGGGCCATTCAGTCGCTCAATGGGTAGCGAGAGCTTAAGGTTCACGGTTACGAGAAAGCGGAGAGGGATGGATTCGCTGTATGGCAGAAGAGGGGTACCTGAGGGGCATGACCGACATTGAGTGTCGCGATGGACAGCATCTGCAGAACAAGCGGATAACAAGGCTCGGTTTAGCTATTGTAATTCTTACGCCCTCTCGAACCGGGAGCGAACATACCTGGGAACGGTTATTGTGAAAGATAGTGAACGCCGTCGTAGTAGAAGTTGAAGTATAATTGATGTATTGTCTGTTCGTTACGATCGTTTGCAAAGATGTCTATAGCGTTTCCATACAGGTAGCTAAGACGGTTGTATTGGTAGAGTCCTAACTGTCGTCGAGAAGGACATCGACCCCATGTGACTGAAATGGACATTCTTGTTGGTCAGTCCGCGACGACAACCAGTTACAAGACATACCTGCTGCTGTGATGCACTCGCCGACATGACTAGGTCAACAGCTTGACAACAAGGGCGATTCAGGCACTGCGTAGCAAAGCGCCGCTATGATCTGCAGCTACGCAGGGCATATCGGCCCCCGTAACCCGGCTCGAAGCCGGGAAGAGAACGTCGGAGGACATGAAAGTACAAACCGTCCCAAGATGCGCACGGAGAGGCTACAAAGCCCGAGAGAAGCCATCCTAAGCTGGTGTCGGTGGGAACGCACCACCGCACAGAGTCTAGACGAGCGGCTGCGGACGATAGGAAGCTATGCTGCCGGTCAGCGGGTGAGACAAACACGTACTTGCTCAAGGTCTGCTCGATCCCGAGAAAGCTAGACTCGAAGAGAATATCAGTGCCCGGACCACACGACCGACGAACTCACCCTTGATCTTGCGATGCATCGTACGCTGACGTCTCTCTGGAAGGAACGCCTCGACGAACCTGTGGCGAACCTGCAGCCTCATGTTAGGCCGGCAAGGACGCACTCGGTAATGACTCGCACCGGCCACGTCAGCGGCCAGAGCTGCTCATCTATGGGCCCCGACTGGCATGAGGCGTGAGTTGCTGATACACGCGGACACTGGATGGCATGTTTACCCCAGATTGGTAAGTTGAGAGTCGGGATACGGAGTCTGGTGCAAGCATCTGCCTGGACTCCGCTTGTGCCGTATCGAGCTGAGACTGCTGAGCTTGCTTGATTTGCTTGGGCCGGTGACAGGGGTGCGAGAGCGGAGACAGGCAGGAAGAACGTCCGGGAGCAGTGGGACTGCCGCTCCGTCCGAGACGCCCCTTCCCAGCAACGATGTCCACGGGTCGAAGCGGAGGAAGGAAGCGCAACCACCCGCAGGCAGCGTTCGATCGCACATCCTCCCGCAACGCATGGAGTCCGACCGCCGAGTCCGACCTGCCGTCCCGGGGAATGTGCATCCGAATGCATGGTAGTGCCTCCCAAGAAGAGGTCCAGTCGCGCTCATCGATGTCATTCACTCGGCGATCAAACGTCTGGAGTGTCTTCGCGGAACATTCGATGTCACGAGTGAACGCCGTGTCGTTCTCCCGCCAGAGTAGAGAACGTGACCATGAAGTTCATAAAGCGGGGGGAGGGGGGGAGGCGTACAGAAGTGTAGCCTATCAAGGTCTGTGTTAATTGCGAGGATGATGGTCTGTTAGATGTCCACCGGTACTACACCTGTCCGCCGTTCATTCCGAGCTGATCGTCTTCCAATATAGATGCATTATAGCCTCTCCACCACGGACGTCGGTATAGGACGGGCCCGAGCCCGCGGGATCGCCTTCAGACTCGTTCCAGCCCTTGGAGAGGGTTGCCGCATGGTGAAGTGAGAGCCAGTGGAACATTGAAGCTTGCACGGGCTTGCACCGAGGATATGTTTTGCGCTATTGACGGATGTGATACAGCGCAGTAATCGATGAGCGAGATATGTCTCCAGCGCGGGTGGCCCCACAGCAGGTTCGCGGTGGCAATTGCTTGTGACTGATCCGGGGGGAGCGTCCGATAAAAGATGGAGGGGGGACAGAACAGCAGAAGAGAAGCCACGGGGGAAGGAGAATTCGAGTCGACAGACTTGCGTCCACCCACGAAGGGAATGTCAAGACATATAGAGATAGCGATCTGCGTCGTGCCCCCTAGCAGCGCGGGAGCAAATTCATTGATTGGGGCCTGGATATGCGCGTACACGAAGGACGATCCCGGCCGCAATCTGCGTTGGAGCAGGCAGAAGTACCTCGATCTCCTGGCTCGACCAGAAGTACAGCTCCGGTCCGTGGGGTGGTCGGCAGAAAATACCACTAGAGGGTTAATTCCGGAGATTAAAGAGGCGTGTCCTCTCGAAGTGTCACCGGATTCGAGGCCATGAGTGCGTCGACTCAATATTCTTCATGTCCCGTTCGGATAATGGGCGACCTGCATGTGAGCGGAGCAATGCGACAGGGTCGGCTCATAACCAAAGCCGGGGAAAGACTGACCCATAGTCTCGACTCCTGTCAGGAGAAACATGTTCCGTATACATAGTCCTGTGTAGCCATGCGTCCGACCATGTGTAGCCAAGCAGTGTTTGCGAAGATTCGCCTTGGGATTGCCTGCGAGCGGGTGACTGCGGAAGAGCCGGTAAAGCTCAGCTGATCCTCGACCAGCTTCACAAGCAGCCATGTTCCTATGTTCGTTGCAGAGTCTGGAAGCGGTTACTCGTTCGTTCCGGCTGGCCTGTCAGGATCGGTGGGAGATGAGAAGCTCCGAGCGCAGCGTCCAGGGCCGTGCCCGACTTGATCGCTACATAGTCCGAGAACTTTGAGCAGCACCTGTGAAGCCGCCCGTGAGAGAGCAAAGAGAGCGCAGTCTTGGTGAACCTACGTTGAGGTTCGCAGTCAAGGGAGGTTGCCTGGCTTGACCTACATTCGGCGGTATGGGCTCCTAGGCCGTCACGCGTGACGCCCCACAGTCTGGGTTCCGCTTTTGGGTGTGCCCTGATGTCAGGTGCGTCACGCGTCACACCGCGGGGTGAGAGTCGAAGAACGTGCCTGTCCGTTCTTCGTCCCACCCAGCGACGACGACGTCCCGCCCATCGTTCCTTGCCGCCGACTGTGGCCTCTAGTCACTCTCCTTGAAGACCTCAACTCCGCGAAACCCCCTCACGCAACCGTATAAAGGCCATAACTTATATCGGCGCTCAGGATCTCGCCGTCTTCAAGCACAAGTAACGACTAATTACCGAGGCCACTTTCTGGTTCATTACGCAAACGATCATTCACGATGTGGTTCGTAGACTGTACCAGTAGTGTGCGTGCTTGCTAGACGTGGGACTAACGGGTTCATTTGCCGTGGTGGAATCTAGGTGTGACAACTGCCTTCTGTTGCTCCCTCTGGTGCGTACCTCCAATCAGACTTGATAAGACGGTGGAACTGATGATGTGAACGTGAAGAGGGGTGGTGCTATTGCTTGGGGCGTTGTCATGTTCGTAAGTCGCCCTCTGTTTCCGGAGAAAAATCATGTCCACTCAGTGCCATTCTTCGCGTAGCTCTACAGCCTCGCGGGAGGTATCTTCCTGCTGAACTGGGGTCAATATCTGTTCTTCGTGTTCCCTGAATGGTACGCGCACTCTTGTACGCCGCGAGGCCGCGTTTCCTTACATTCGCCGGGCGTTTTCCCAGGCAAATCTACGGAGGTATTGGGATCGGCGTAGCGGTCGCGGCAGCCCTTTCCATCCTTGCACTCTCGAACGTAAGTCGCGTGTACATACATATATTCTTTTACTCGGTTTACAGTGTTCCTCGGCGGAATCTCTCGATGCTGGCTCTTGTGCGTACGTGGAATCTTACGCTGACATCTGGCTCCATACGTCAACAGCGGTCGTACATCTGGATACGCGTTTGCAAGTTTATGTGGCCGTTTATTATCGTCATCTGCGCAGTACGGGCCATCATCATGATCGTCGAACTCCAACGAGGGTAAGTCCACTCCAGTCCACCCCAGACCCTGTTCGCTCCTCCATTCCTTTGTCTCATCAGACGCCATACCTTCACTTTCATTTGGAAGTGTTGTGCAAAGTTTTCTCGCTTCTCGGACCTTCTTCATCAGCAGCTTGGCTCTATGTTTTACCTATCCATCAGCCGCTTGGCTCTGAGCCGCATCTCGTATATTCAATTCCTTTCTTCACGCACCATGCGTCTGTGGTCGCAGTCAGGTTAAGCCCTGTTCCCCGTATGCTCCGACCACATGCATTGTCTATCCGATCGCTCTTGACTTATTTCCGGTGTACCTTACTTCTATCGAGCCGATGGCTGACATCCTTTGCAGGAAGGACAAGATCCAGTGGGAGTGCGACAACGGTGGTCAGCTGTGGACAGACTCTGTCGACGCAGGTTATGAGACCAGCGCGTCTTTCCCGAGCGGTTTCTGCGTATCGGGTTTCTCGAGCCTCAACGCGGCGTTTATCGTCGGTCTTCTCGTGGACCTCGTCTTCCAGGTGCGTGTTTGGTCACATTTTCTCCGTCCAGCCGCTCGTGCTGACGATAGGGTGGCGTGCGCGGTCGTCTGATACAGCTGTACATGTTCTTCATGGTGTGGCGCTTCCAGAAGAGGCTCGAGCACTACTCGGGCATGAAGGGGCCGTTCTATGGCGGTGAGTATTCACGTTGCGCACGCAGTCGGCCCATGTGTACGTGTTTGCCTCGGTGGTCCTCTTGGATGAGTTTCATCCAGGCCTCGAGGTTGCGCCGTGCATGGCCGGTTAGCGAGCGTGTTCTGGTCTTTCCAGCTGGTGCATCAGGTGCTAAGCGCAAACTTTGTTTCCGTGCAGGGTACTACAATGCGTAAGCGTTGCCTGACCGATGAGCAGCGCTCGGACGCTATACCGGCTACCCTCGATTCATTCAGTGTGCTGTTTCCCGAGTCTCCTGGACAGTTCTGTTCCACCCGTTCCGTGCTACCATCCGTACGATCCGCTACTATTCCCCCTGCCCCACTTGGCCGCTGTTCCCGTGGTTCATGACACTTCTGCTGCTGCTTATCCTGCTCGCTTGCACAGCTGCTTCTGCTTCCTTCGCGTCTCATGGACGGCTAATGCTCCGCATTATCTCGCATACCCGTCCGGTGTTTTGCTGTTGTTGTCTCAGTATCTCATCACGACCTCTCACGACTCACGATCCCGGGCTTGCTACATACTTACGTACGAGCCTACTTACGACTTGACTTATTCCTATACCGTTTGATGATCACACCATTGAATCTAACTGAACTTGTGCAAGTTTTCCACCGAGTGTACTGTGGGCGCACGTATATTCGGGCGCTGACAGTGAGCGCGGACCGATGTCAGCTCGTAGGGCCCTGAGTCTTGTGCTGATGCAGAGCATTCGATGTGTGAACGGATGTACACTGGTTGCGCTGCGAGCGCCGCAGGAACGCTGAGGAAGACAAGAACAAGTGGAGGGGCGCGCGGCTGGCAAGGTTTGTTTCTGCGTAAGCTGGCAAAATGTGAGAATGCGGACTACGGAAGACGTCCTGTGACGCGGATTTAGGGAAGCGATGTGCAAGTAGGAGTGCGCCGGCGTAATATGGTCCGTGCCGGTGTGAGCATTTGCAGCGAAGAGCCCGGGCGTAGACGACGGAAGGTCGGACGTCGGGACTGGTAAGAAGGAAGCCATCGCGCCCGCCTCTCGGGCGAACCGCACAGGCGCAGACGGAGCGTCGCGGAGAGTACAATGGACGACATCCGTCGGGTGTCGGAGTGCAAGTCGTTAGTACAAGAGAGCCGTTTAGCCTGCCTGAGCGGGCGGAGGAGCTAAGTGCACAGCGTCGAGATAGACGAGGGTAAGCGGGACACGGGCTCGGGGAGTGCATTGTCGAGCGGGGACCGGAGAGGAGGGCGAGGGAAGAGCGGAACAGAATGCTGCATATGGAACGGCGCAGCCATCGGGCGAAAGAAAAAGACGGAGAGAAGAGAGGCCTGATCGGAGAGGTTGCTTGGTGTGACGGAGGTCGGGCAAGCCGTAACAGCTGCTGGGCCAGGGAGTCGGGGGCTGGGACGGAGGCTGGAGGGAGCTCGAAGGGCCGTCGTCGGAGAGACTGGGAGGGCGGACTGAAGGGCGTGGCCGATTTTGGAGCGGGAGAGGGCAGATGAAAACAACGTTGGCTGCGCGGGGTTTGGAACGGGCACGAGGCGGCCGGTAAAGGGGCTGGAGGACGAGGGGACTGGGATGGGAGCGACGGGGAAGAAAGGGCAGGGGAGATGCCCGAGATGGCTGCCTTTGGGAAGCGTCCACCAGCGTCCGTTCGGATGACCGGGACCTGATGCGGGTGATAAGGTCATGGAGAAGTTTAATGGAGGGGATGGATATGCGAGCCGCTGGGCTGGAGTGTCCTTCTCGCTGAATGGGGGCACGGCGAGCGGAAACGAGGAGGGCAGCTGAGCGTGCAGAGGGCTGGGGGCATTCCTGGCGCATTCGCGGGCGAATTCTGCTGCTCAGACCTGGCTGCGGGCCCTGGCTGTGGCCATGTCCGGCGTCGCGTGCAGCCCAGTTCGAACGGATCCGGGCGGTGGGACTGTGCGCAGGCGCCCACACCCTCGCCCCGCCGCGGAAGTAATTCGTTAGAGTTTCTGTCACACCCCGGGCGCCTCCGGCCACGAGGTGATCCCTCCCTCCAGTGGGCTCGAAGGCTTCCGGGAACGCTCTCCTCCCGCCCTACGCCTATAAGACCTCCCCTGCCCCTTCCCTCTCCCCATCCCCTCCGCCACTATCCTCCGCCCTCCCTGCCGGGGCTTTTTTCTTCTCTTCCCTTCCCGCGTTTCCCCATCGTCCAGCGTGCGTTGTTCTCTCCCCTTGTCTTTGTCCCCATTGTCTCCCGCTGACGACAGCCGTCAACAGTCCCCGCTTCTGCCTCCGTCTTTAAAGCCCTCCATCCTCTGACGTTCGGTCCGCAATTGTGATACTTTCTGCACCTCTTTATTCTGCTCTCGCATCTGCTTTCATCTCTCCCGCCCACCGCCATGGAGACTGCCCACATGGAGAACGTTCACGACCTCACCAAGCCCACCGACTTCATGGACACGTCGGCGTACTATAACGATGCCCTCTCGGGTCTCGACTACCTCCAGTACCCGCCGCACTCTCCGTTCGGTGGTGTTCCGATGGGCTGTGAGTACCCCGATCTGCCCATGTTTCCCATGCGCGTCATTGATTTGACTTCCTATCACACAGTGCCTCCCACGTCGTCTCCTCGCAGCTTCAACTCGCTCAACCTCTCCGGTGGCCTCAATGAGTACACCTACACGTCGCCCAGCGGCAACTACAGCACTGGCTCCCCCGCTCGTCCCTTCACGCCCACGGGTATCTACCCGGGCGCGCTCTCCAACCTGAGCGCGGGCGACCTGTCCTCGGACAGCGTCGGTTCGAGCCGTAGCCGCCGCGGCAGTGGTTCCCACTCGCCAGGCCCCGCCGTCCCCCCTGGTTCGCTCGCGGCCATTCCCCGGTCGCACCGCTTCAACCCTCTCGGCACTGCTGCTATCACCCGCGCATCCGCGCGCCAGCAGCAGCAGAAGAAGCGTTCCAAGGGCTCAGACGACTTTGAGAGCGACGACGACGGTGACTTCAACCCGATTCCTTCCGCTACCGGCAGCAACGAGATGCGCCGCGAGGAGATTCGTCGCCAGCGCATCGAGTCTGAGCAGCGGAGACGGGATGAGCTCCGTGACGGCTACCGCCGTCTCAAGGACGCTCTCCCGGTGTCGAACCAGAAGTCGAGCAAGGTTTCCTTGCTGGATCGGGGTATGTACGCGCTTTCGATCTTGCCCGATCTGTGCTGATCGCGCTCCACCTGACAGCTACGACGCACATTCGTTACCTGGAGATGACCCAACAGCAGCTGCAGACCAGGCTCCAACAGGCTGAGGCCGAGACCGCCCACCTCCGCCACGTGAACGAGGCCCTCATGCTCGGCACCGCTGAGCAGCGCCATGCCGCCGCCGCCTCTGCCGTTGCCGCCGCACAGGTACAACAGCAGCAGGTCGTCGCCGCCGCCAACGGGATGCCCAAGTTCTAAGTGGCCCGCGATCTCGCCTCAAAAGCTCGTCGTGCGCGTCCGGACGCGCCGAGCACCGCCTGCACGCACTGTATTATGTATCACGACTGTATCAAGACCACTAAGACGGTTCCCTGCCAGGACGCAGAGGACGCTGACGATCATGGACTATCACGCATATTCATTTTTACGCATCTTTATTCACTTCTTCCCCCGGCATTCATATTTTCCGTACTTAGCTTCCTCCTCGCATCCCCCCACCTACCACTCCCCACCCACTGTTCCGCTTCCCTCCCCTTTCCGCGGCGATCCCACTTCCCCGGGCAGAGCGTCGTCTCCCCCGAGCTTCCCGAAACGTCTCGCTGCTGCGCTGCGCGGCCACGTCATCGTCATCTCGACGGCGTGTTCCGGAGAACAGTAGACGAACCCACCCTCGACATGGCGCCTACGGAACAGCTTGTAGCCGGAGGTTCGGACACGACACGACACAAGACCACAGGTGTGGCTAGAGGCGGCGACGTCCATAGTGATGTCGTCTGCTTCGTCCACCTGCGCGCGCTTTCTTGTTCCTCGCACCTACACGGTATTGTCGTCCGTCCAACCTTCCCGCTCGCCTTCCCAGTCACGCCTGGCGCACGCTGCGGCTGACGGTGACGACCACTTCGTTGTGGTTCCGTGCCTCGCCGTTGCATATGTGCGCGCCGATACATTGGCATCCAGGACCTTCGTCTCGATCTCGACGTCTCCCCCGCTTGGCTCGGTCCTAGCTCATCACCTCGCTCGCCCCCGGTTTCGCCCAATTATGCCGCATGCAACCCTCCCAATTGCGCTAGTGCTTCTTCTGTTGGCGCCTGATCACCGCCACTAGGATGCCCTTCGCGTTCCCTATCCCATCTCCCCATTCATCCTACTCCCTGGCTTCCGACAGTCCACGAGCTCCGGTTCAAGTTCGTGGAGCATGCACGCCAGCAACGTAGCGCAGCTGCAAGAGCACTCGCGCTCGCGCACGGCGTGCTTTGCCAGGGCTGGAAGACATGGTGAGGCGTGGGCCTGTCGACATCGACCACCTCGGACCCCGCCGTTCATCGATTGACCGACACATCGTGTACCAGTCCCGACGCCTCGACATCTACGTGGCCTCCGCCTTCCCCTGCTCGTTACTCCTCCTACCCCGAACGCTCCGTCCAGTTTGCCCCCGTTGTCTGGCTGTGTGCATGCCAGTTCATGCCCGCCGACTTCGGTGTGGCGAAAAGCGATGTCCGAGCGAACGCGCGTGTAGGGAGTTGCAGCAGCGAGTGGTGGCGCAGTGCGGCGAGTGCAGCGTGCGCCTGCTTGCGGGTGCCGCGGCCTGTCGCGCGGAAGTGTTCGTCGTGTCTCGTTCTCAGTACAGGTCGCTCAATGGTCCGGATGTGCGTCGCACGTCATCTATGTCCCCCGCCTATGCCCTGGATATATGTCACCCCCGCTCGCTCGCCCGTCGCGCTCGCAGAGGCATGGCTCGCGCTTGCGCTTGCTGTGTCCCCTCCCTCCCTGTGGCGCGCGCTGCGTCTGTTGACGCCGCCGCCGCACTTGGCCTCTGCATTGCGCCCCCGCTGCTATCACGTTGTCTCACGCTCGCGCTTCGCTGCTCTCTATATAGTCGCTGCATGGCCACGCGTGTCGGCTGTTGCCTTATCGCTCTCCTGTCCTTGCTTTGCACGTAGTAGTTAGTAGTCGACGCATATCACGCTATTCACGTATATTCACGACTGGAACTTCTGGTGTGACGAGTGAGTGAGAAATTGGACGCTCCTGTCAAGAAGCCGCATCTTCACGTATATGTACGGCGCCGGTTACGCCGACGAACTCATGGTGGCAAACGTGCTGGTGAGTCGCTCAGATATCCGAGTTTTTCGGAGGGGGGCGCTGTGACCGGATTTGGTAACGCAGACGCCGTATCATCGGAGTTTTCAGCGGGACCGTGCGCAACAACTGGTACCACGAAGAGTCATGAGAACGTTGTGTGACTATTCGTACTGGTATGAGATGACTGGATAGGGTGGGAGAGGATGATTGAGGTCGCTTCTGGGTCCAGAGTGACGTAGAGTGGTGTGTCCGATAAGTAGGAGCCTCGTCCCAATGCACATCGCGATCAATCGTTTCCTTACTCTTGCTCTGTCCCACCATGTCTGACGCAGTCGCCCTCCGCAAGCAACTCAAGATCAAGGCCGGATCTGCCAAGCGGTGCGAGTTCTTGAAAGCAGGGCTTTGGGCTTGACTGAAAGCTCGCGCGCAGCCTGTATAAGGAGCACAAGCTCTACCAGAAGGAGGAAGAGGATTTGAAGCGCAAACTCGATAAGTACATCGCGGACAACGCCGAGGACTGGGACATCAAGAACACTGTGAGTGCTCGGTCGAGGAGGGGAGAGCCACGCTCTGATTTGTAACAGCGACGGATGATGGAGGAGTCGGGGAAGATGATCGCCGACTCTGCAGAACGTCTGGGTGGTGTCGTGCAGGAACTGCGCGACCTCCTCGTAAGTGCTCTTCTGCACCTGCCACCTTGGGGCGTAGCCTCCTTACGTGCGTATGCAGGTTACGGCCGAACGCAACCCGGAGCTGTCGCAAGACGAGGACGTGCTCAAGGCGCAAGAAACCCTGGAGGAAGTCAGCGTCTGAGATTGGGGAGACGATGATGCTTGTGGGGGCTAATGGGAAGAGAGGTAAAGTCACTGTACCTGTACGCCGATGCTTTGTGTATATGAATGGACTCATGTGCCCGCATGTCCGAGTCAAGACTCCATCGAGTCGGCCTGGTCATTCTCTCTCGCCTCCTTGATCCGAGTCAACGCGTCCACTATACCGTTCCACGCATCCTTCTCCACTCGCTCCTCCTGCAATCCTCGAGTCCCCCGCTCGACGCCGTGGGCGTCCGCGGAGGGCAGTCCAACACCGAGCGAAGGCGGGACGAACCCAGGAGGCGGAGCGTTGATCGCTGACGGCGCGATGCGAGATTGTCGGATGTGCGCAAGGGAAGACCGGATGGCGATGTGAATGCCCTGCAGAGGGGTGGTTATATACCGCATAGCGAGACCGGTGGAGAGAGCAGGGACACGACTTACATCTAGTCGTTCAAAGTACTCGTTCGCCACGTCGACGAACTTCTCCGACCTCTCCGCGCCCTTCGGTAGTTCTTCGTCCTCCGTGCCATCTGTTTGGGGCAACGACAGGAGAGCCATAGACGATGCCGCCAAGGAGAGCAGCCGAGTGATATCCTTAGCACAACCAACACTAAGTCACCTTCGAAGCTTCGCCAGACGACTGAGGGGGCGCACCTTCTCAACCTCTCCCAACGCATAGATCTGCCTTGCGGTTCGACTGGACAGCCATATTGGGTCGATATCCTCAGGTGGTCCTGGCTCCATGGACGGGTTCGCGGACTCATTCGTTGACATGTTCAGCTAGTGACAGTGTGGTGCATGCAGCAAGAGAGGAAGGAGTAAAGGACGTTGCCAGTCGCACGCCAGTACGAGTGCTGTATTTGTGGAGGAGTCTGGTAAGTACGAAAGGTGTGCTACCACTGGCACGTCGGGTTCAGCTTGTGGCGCGGGCACTCCGGCGTTCCGGACCGATGGCTTCCACTTAACCTCGCCGATACACTCGGCATCTGCGAAGGTACTTACACGGACGTTGGGATGGTAGAGTACTATGCAAAGGCAATTGAGTAACATCTAGAATAACATATTTTCCTCCGAGTCACGCGCAGATTCGGACAGCCGTGCACATATCAACACGCATGGCTTATACGTTCGGTTCAACCGACAAGAGGACATTGTACATATTCGAAACCCACTAC
>JABYQS010000453.1:0-21993 GCA_022592435.1 Cerioporus squamosus
TTCTCCGCACTTGGCGGGGTCAGGAAGTAGGCGGTGGCGGGAATGGTAGCTGAGGAGCGTTGTAATAATCCGGAGAATATCCGGAAGGGACCGAAAAAGCCGCGCCGCTCCTTGTGCACAGACAAAGCGCCGTCGAGACCGGCGGAGTGTTTGTCAGATCGATGGAGGACGACCCTCTCTATGCGACGGGCACCGAAGGTAGCCTTCTCCTTCGACCGGAAGGCGAGAGGCGGCAAAGCATGACTCTGTCTAACGTTCACTCGTCCCTCATACGCCGGAAGCTCAGCTGTGAGAGGTGCGGCGGAGTGGCGCAGGGTGGACGGCGCAGAGTCGTTGAGGAGGTACTCGGGAGGTGGCATAGTAGCGGTGTCATGGGGAACGGTCGTCATATCGTCGAAAGTGCAAGGCTTCAGTGTGCACGCCACACCAGCTGGTGGGTCCGGCAGGGTCAAAATCGAGAGTGTCTCTGTAGACGTTGTTTAGGATCAGTCCCCATGTGTAAGCAAGCGACCGTACCTCGTCGAGCGTATTTCTCCAGTGCAGGATTGCCCGTTTGACCCAGTCTGGCCAATCGTTGTCTTCCTCTCGAGCTACTAACCTGAGTATGGTTGTCAGTGGGCACACTCGGCGCGTGAAGGCGGCAAGACTCAGACTCACCGCAATGTGCCCGCGGAGGATGCATATGCTGTCGGTCACAGTGGCGATGTTTCTCGATAGGCCGCCAAACCAGTGCACTAGCTCCTGCCACCCGCTCCTGATGCTGTATACTTCCGCCCGGCAATCGTCTGCGCAACCCTTGGCGCTATTTCTTCGTTAGTACGCCACTGAGAGAGAGGGGATCGGCGACGTACACCCAGATCCGGTTACGAAAGTAGCGGTCGTAGTGGTCGTAGTCGATAGTACCTTCCTCCATGGCGGAGCGTAGAAGTCCTTCCGTCTCAGAGAGAACAGCGTCGAGGACGCGCATCTTGGCCGAAGGCATGGCGTCCCTCAGCCACCCACGAACAGTCGGAATCATGAAACAAGTTGCGAGCACGCTGGATACGAACCCGACCATCTGATATCCCATTCCTGACATGGCGGGTTGCCAGCGTTAAAAGCGGCACAGTGTGTTTGGGAGTTGCAAGATTGGGAGGGGAGGGAAGAAATATTGCTGTGATGGGGGTGTTGAGTTGAGAAAAGTCCACCCCCACTCGGAGAGCAGGTCAACATATAAGGCATGATCAGGGAGTTGCATCGTGTTCGGAACGAGGGGAAGCGGGGCACATGCAGCAGAACGCAAGCCGCTCGCATGCAGATCTCGGACGCAATTAGTGCCTAAAGTGACTCGGTGAGCTTGAGGCATACTTACTAGCTCCAGTTATAGTAGTCGAGCACTGGCCCATCCGCCGATGGGGGTACGCGTCGAAGGCATGGGCCGGCGTTGTTGTTGGTTCCATGCCGCCCAAACATACTTGCTATATCGGGTGCCACACGCGTCCACCACGTTGTTGGGCTTCCTCCGGCCCATCGCTCAGCTGTCAGCGCTCTTTGCCTTCCCGCTCTCCGCTAACATCTTGCTTGTGCTTGGGCTATGTTCAATACGGGAAAGAGGAAGCGGTTGCCCCGACATGCTGTTTTGAGCGATGATGCTGTCGCACGTTCCGCGCGGACTACTGAGCTAGGCGTCTACAACCTCATCCCAACTGAATACTTTTGGCAGTTCAGACAACCGTACCTCAACCAACATGGTTACCTGTTGAGACCAAGGTATTCTCCTGAATGGAGACCGTCTTGGATAGGAACGAATCTTTCGCCCGCGTTTTGTGAAGACTCGATAATGTCAATGGTGAGTACAATTCACTGGTTCTCGCTCGGAGCCATCAGAGAACTAACCATCCTGCTGGTACATGTCAGACAGACGAAGTCTTGGATGCAAGACGTCGCAGCGACAATGCACTGGTTGCTGTAAAGTCTCTCCCGAAAGATACGCAAGAGATATCAATCGCCCAATTTCTGTCGTCACTGCGGGATCCTCGTAACCACTGCGTACCCGTCCTCGACATCCTCGACGATCCCTTCGATCCAGAGTTCGCCTTACTCGTGATGCCGTTTCTTCGACAATTCAACGATCCGCCATTTGTTTGGGTAGGCGAAGTGATTGACTTCATGGACCAGACCATTGAGGTAAGCTATCGCAACGTGCTCTCCATTCATCGTCATTGAACTAGCAACAGGGACTTGCATTTCTACACCAACACCGCGTAGCCCATCGGTAAGACTTGGCGAGTATGTTTTCTACCGCGTATTGAGACCTTCACAGGGACATCGCCGTGCAGAACATCATGATGGATGCGCGTCCGCTGTATCCTGAAGGTTACCACCCGGTCCGACAGAACTACACCCCGGACGGCATGTACAAGATTTCCCCTCTATCACGGACGGATCGTCCAGTACGATACTACTATATCGACTTCGGTCTCTCGAGTCGCTTTTCGGAAGGGGCTTCACCCTATGTTGTGGGTGACGTCGGGCGCGACACTGAAGTTCCCGAGTTATCGGAAACCGTCCCATATGACGCCTTCAAGGTCGACATCTTCGCGCTCGCAAACATGTTCTATAAGGAGTTCTATCAGGTGCGCCATCTCTACTCCCCCTTCTCACCTTCGTCTCTTCCCCGTGCGTTCTTGCTCGTCTGGCAGAATTAACTCGTATAGCAGAAATACAACAGCATGGACTGGATGGCCAATTTGCTCGTACCTATGCGGCAGACGCGGCCTGAGGCGCGGCCAACCGCCGAGGAAGTACTCGTTCTCTGGAAGGAAGTCAAGACGACGTTCCACCCCTCGTTGCACCGCTGGCGGCTCGGATCGAAGTCGGAGCCTGCGATCGAGCGCATGTTCAATGACACGGTCGCCGCGGCGTGGAACGGGCTCTACAGCCTGCGGAAGCTCGTTCACTAGGAGTCGTGTATTGTTTGTACTGTGAGGTACGTTGCTTCGTGCTGTTGTGTGTTTCCAGCATGTTCTCATGCTCGCCCCAGGTTTATTATTTGGTGTATCATTGACTCTCGTCCACGCTATCTACGTCATCGGGATTGCTTTCGTGGTTTCGGTTGCTTTCTATACTCCAGGTGTATCGCCGACACTTATGTGCTGCGGGTCGGTTCTTTGTCCTCGTCCCCTTCCCCGTCGCATCTCACCAATAACTGTGCCATTCGCAGGTTCGGCCTTGTATGTAGCGTCTGTTCGTCGAATGAACCTTGGGAACGTCCCTACGCTCGACTGCGCGAAAGCGGCCGTCGCAAGCCAGCATGATCTCTGCGCAAGTGCAACAGCGATTATCCGGCGATGGCTCGCGATTCCAACTTCGAGCGCTCAAGCACAAACGCTTGGGGCACTTGCGGTCAGTCTCGAGTCAGCTCCTAGTGGACGAAGTACGAGCGGGGCGTTCACAGTGACGACAATCTATATACATCATGCCTCTAACGTACAGTTCAGAGCACCACATGCGGGCGAAGTCTTACAACAGTGAATGACTTTACAGCAGTGGAGAGTGGAAGAGACGGAACATACAATCACGGAGACGGGGACCTATACTTACCCGGGCGTAATCCAGCGCTGATCGCCTAGGATCAAGCCGCGACACGCACTACCTTCTCGTCGACCTAACCTCTATCCCGATCGTGATCGTCCTGCATCAGCTCGAACGCAGCGAGCTTCTGGGGGTCGACGAAGAACAAGGGCGAACGGGCGGTGGCGCGGGTCTTGCGCAAGAAACGGAACAACGACGGTCGTTATGGCTCGACTCTGCCTGCGACCTTATTGTCGAGCCAGTTATCGCGATCGATGAGGGCGTCGACGATGTCTTCAGAGTGTTGGAGGACGTATCGGAGTCGGGGGAAAGCCGAAGGGACGACGACATGCCCTCAGCCTCCTGGCCGCTGTCGGATACCGAGGACGCAGGCGTGGCGTGATACTGCCAACAGTGAATGCGTCTGGGTTGGTGGGACCTATGCCATCTTGCAGCATGGCTGTGTACCCTCGTCGCCACAACGTGAAAGGGACCACCGGATAGTCATAGATATTACGGAGGTGAAAGTCCATGGTGAGAACACGAGACTGATGGAGAGCATGCAGAGAGTAGGAAGAAATCCGTCCTGCAGCGCGACTGAGCCGCGTGCAGGACATCGAGTCACTGTGGCGATGTCCGATGGCGCAATCCTAGGGCAGTGTGTTGGTGTAGGGCGATGGCAGAGAGTCGTGGAGAGACAACGACGATAGCGACCACCACTAGACGGGCAGCTTGACCTGCACGGCGATGTGGCCGTTACCCTCCCATGGAACGGTATGCAGGGGAGTGCCTTTCTCTGACGGCGACGGGGTCAGGAGAGAAGTGGCGTCGGGGGAGGAGGCGGTGGCGGTGAAGGTAGCTGAGGAGCGTTGGAAGAATCCGGAAAATATCCGGAAGGGACCGGGGAATTCGCGTCGGTCCTTGTGCCCAATTTGAACGCTACTGACACTTGGTGAGTGCTTGCCGACTCGATGGAGGACGACCCTCTCAACGCGGCGTGAACCGAACGCAGCTTTCTCCTTTAAGCGGAAGACGAGAGGCGGTAGAGCATGCGGCGCAAGGTCCGCTGGTCCGTCATAGGCCGGTGGCTCAGCTGCGAACAACCCAGCGGAAGGAAGTAGAGGGGAAGGTTGGGTGGCATCGTGGGCGAGCTCAACTAACGGAGAGGGGACTGCAGAGTTCACGACGGCATCCGTCTTGTCCAGAGGACAAGGTTGCAGTGGACTTGCGAGCGCCGCACCGGCTGGAGGGTCTGGGAGCACCAGGCTCGAGACCGTGTCTATAGAACCGAGCGTTAAGATGATGTTATTGACACCAGTGGCTCAGAAGCATACCTCGTCGCGCATACTTCTCGAATGTGGGGTTCGCGGTGATACCCATGTTCGCCAGTCGCTGTCTCCCTCGAGAGCTACTGACCTGCACGAAGGAGTCATTCGCGTGGAAGTAGGACGCAGAAGAAAGGAACGCACTGCAACCTGAGCACGGACTTGATACAAGCTCTCCATCACCGCTGACATCTTACGGGACTTCCCACTTAGCCAGTATCGTAGCTCGTGCCACTGGCCACGCATGTTGTAGATCTTGGCCCTGTACTGATCTGCATAGACCTTCGCGCTGAAATACGTTGAGCGTTGTACATGAGCACGGGAAGGAAGAGATGGACGTACGACCAGATCCGAGAGCGGAAGTTACGGTCATACTGCGCATAATCGATGGTGCCTTCCTCTAAGGCGGAACGCAGAAGCGCTTCCGTGTCATAGAGAAGAGCATCCAGGGCATTCATCTTCGCGGAGGGCATGGAGCTCTTCACCCAGCCGCATATCTTTGGGATAAAGAACGCAGTCGACACCACGCTGATCACAAAGCCAAACATCTCGTAGCCCATGCCAGACATGACGGTGCGCCAGTGTTTAGTACTAGCTGCACGGCGCGAGATGGCAACAAGCAGACAAGGGGATCGAGAGACGACTGCTGTGGTGGTGGAGGTCTTGGGTAGAGGGGCAATTCATCGCCACTGGGATAGGTCGTCAACATATCAGGCATCAGCCGGGAGCTGCATCGTGTTCGGAACGTGGACAGAGCGGCACATGGGGCAGAAAGCAAGAGTTGCAGGTAGATCTCGGACGCAATAGGTACCTGGTACGAACTTGAGCCATAGGAGGCCATAGGCGAGCTCTGGTCTGTGCTCGGCGAAGGGCGTACGCGTCGCAGGGCTTGGTCTGGCGTTGTTGCGGGCGTCCCTTGTCTCCCCTAGGCAGACGATTGACGGGTCTATTGTAAGGGGGAGGGACGACCCGACAACGGGCGTCCCATGCCGCCCAAACATACTTACCATATTGAGCGTCACACGCGTCGCACACGTTGCAGGCTTCTTCCGAGCCATCGCTCAGCCGGCGCTTTTACTCCTCCGCTCTCCATCCCCTCATCTTGCTTGGGATCAGGTTATGTTCAACACCGGCAAGCAGAAGCGACTGCCCCGACATGCCGTCCTGAGCGATGATGAGGTCGCGCTTTCCGCGCGAACTACCGAGCTTGGCGCTTATAACCTCATCCCCACTGAACTTTTCTGGCAGGTCCGCTACCGCCATCTAGAGGACCATGGTTATGTTTTGAGACCCAGGTATAAACCTGGTTGGAGACCGTCATGGGTAGGAACGAATCTGGCACCTGAATTTTGCGAGGATTCGATCATGTCTGCTGTAAGTCTCTCAGTTAAATCCTGGCATGAGATTTCATCGGACTTATTGTGTTGTGTCGCCAGACCGACGAGGTATTGGACGCTAGACGACGTAGCGACAACGCTCTTGTAGCTGTAAAGTCCCTGCCGAACGACACCGACGAGATTCGCATCGCTCAATTTCTATCGTCCATCCGGGATCCTCGTAACCACTGTGTGCCAGTGCTTGACGTCCTTGACGATCCCTACGATCCCGACTTCTCTTTGCTTGTCATGCCATATCTACGCCAATGCAACGATCCCCCCTTCACCAACGTGGGCGAAGTGATCGACCTTATTGACCAAATGTTGGAGGTATGTCCCAAACCACCATACATCGAGTCAATTCTGACATGACCTCAGGGGCTTGCATTCCTACACGAGCACCGCATAGCTCACCGGTACGTCTACTCACGCTATTTCAGCTACTTTCCTCACAGCTTGCGTAGCGACATCGCCGTGCAGAACGTCATGATGGACGCCAGGCCGCTCTATCCCGAAGGATACCACCCAGTTCGGCAGAACTACACCCCGGACGCCATGTACCGAATATCTCCCCTTGCACGGACGGATCGTCCAGTACGGTACTACTACATCGACTTCGGCCTCTCCGTCCAGTTCCCACCGGGAGCTGCCCCATACGTTGTAGGCGACGTCGGACGAGACACCGACGTTCCGGAGCTGTCGGACACTGTTCCCTATAACCCGTTCAAGGTCGATGTCTTCGCCCTCGCCAACTTGTTCTACAAGGAATTCTACCAGGTGAGTCCCGCGCCTAGTCGTCGTCTCTTCCTTTACCAACCCCTTCCGCTTCGCGCGATTGTTGCTTCCTCGACTGGGCTGACGGCCAAAGTAGCAATACAACAGCATGGACTTCATGACCGAACTGCTCGTGCCCATGAGGCAACCCCAACCAGAGGCGCGGCCAACCATCGAAGAAGCACTCTCTCGCTGGAAGGAAATCAAGGCGAACCTCCACCCTTCGCTGTACCGATGGCGACTCGGTTCGAAGTCCGAACCCGCTATCGAGCGCGTCTTCAACAATACCGTTGCTGCGGCGTGGAATGGGCTCTACAGCCTGAGGAAGCTGGTTCACTAGGTGTTGTGCTTTGGTGGTTTGAGGTGCGTCTCCCGTCCTGCTCTGGCATTCGAGAAGCCCTCACACCGCTTCAGGTGTACTATTTGTCGTAACAATTATTCGATCCGTACTACCCTGTCGTCGGTCCGCTTTCGTGCTGTTGGACGCTCGTTGTGTCTTGGATTTGAATGTGCTATACCTTGGTGTAATCTATACTGTGCTGTTTCCGTTGGCGGTACGCTCAGTTTACTCTTTCGATGCTCTTCACTGTACTCATCGGCCGGCACTCCCCAGATCTGGCCTGTATTTAACGCCCATCTGTCGAATAGTCGAATGAACTCTGGATGAATTCCAATCTACATGCGCACGAGGGGAAGCTAAACCGCAACTGCGACATGCGCGCAAACATGCGCATGGTTCTGACGTCGACCAAGATCGCTCGGACCAAACGCTCGAGAAATGCCAGGAACTCCCTGAAATGAGCGTGTTTCCAGGGTGCACTGGCCTCCCGAACCTCATGGGTAATACCAAGACTACCCTAAACAGGCGTCGACTATCAAGGGGAGCTTCGAGAAGTCGAGGACACTCTCCGCTTCATTCATCGGAACACCCTCGTCAGCACCTCCCGATCACGAGCCGCACGGACCACCTACGCACCCCGATGATGCTTCTCCGCAGGCCTCCGCCCCGGTTGCGGACGGATCTCGAGGCCTTGAGGCACTGGATTGCCTGATCCCGATTCAACGAAGAAGCTGATGTGCGAGGGCAGCAGCGCATTCGCCGCCCGCCCAGCTGAGGTTGCTCACACCCTATTTGCGATTTGATCGAGAAGGACGGCAGCAGCACAACAACTTGTGTATCTATCGCGACGACATCGTACAGCGTACAAGAGAGCAGAGGGAAAGTACAACACGACGGGACTGTAGACGAGAAAAGGACTGCAGTACATAAAGGAAACAAATACAACAACACGTCAGTATTGTCCGAGAGCGATAGATAGATAAGGGCCAGCAACCGGACGATTCTGACTGAAAGGCACACCATGCCTTGTACGACCTGTGACGACAGGACTCAAGCGACGACACGCACGGCTAGCTCGTCCACCCAGTCATCGTCGCTGCTGTCGCTGTCACCGTCGGCGAGCTCGCATGCGGCGAGCTGCTGCGGATTGACGAAGTACACCGGGAGTCCGGGCGACCCTCGGGCGCGGGTGTAGCGTAGGAAAGTGGCCTTGGCCCGAGCGCGAGACAGCGGGTCGCCCTTGCACTTCCATCGGACGCTATGCGACGACGAAGCAACGGAGCCGGAGGAGTTGCTCGAGACGGAACAACGTCGGTCGCCGTGGCGCACCTTCTGGCGCGCCGACCTAATTGTTGCGACCGGCGCTAAAGACGTCATCGATGGCCTCTCCGGGAGTGCACGCGCAGCAGGCGGAGCTGTCGTAGTGGCCGGGAGAGCGGTAAGGGCATCAGCTGCCGTCGAAAACTGCACGGGAGGAGGAAGAGGCAGTGGCGACGCGGCCTCGCGGAGGGGCGTGGCAACTTGTGCGTCCAGGCCGTCGATGGTACCGACCTGCACCTCCAGTGCCGATGGAGCAGTTTCGGTGTGAACGACGACCGCTTCTGCAGAATCTAAACCGTTACGGTCGTCAGATGTTGAGGCTGTAGCAGAATATTTGGCAGGTGCGAACCTGGCAGCGACGGTGTGTGGGCGGCGTCCTCGGCACGCCGTTGCGCAGCTAGTCGCTCCCGCTCACGCATGCTGCTTGTCTGTGGACCAAGGGGTTAGCTCACTGTTGTGCGACAAAAGTTGGCACACAACCTACCGAAATATTAGCTCGGATGTCCACCGCTTCTTGGCATATATCGTCGATCCTCTCTGTCAGACCCTTCAGCATGTTCGCGAAGTCTTCAGGGTAGCTCTTCGCTGTATTAGCTTCCAAGCGAACTTCCGCTGCAAACTGTCGAAGTCTATGATTGAGAAGATGAGCCTCGAGCGTCGACAGCGGACAGGCTCACGCGACGAAAGGCGGGCGGCGGAGCACGTACCTGGCCAGATTCCTCCGGAAACCCTCAGCTTTCTTGCCATGGACGAGCCCTTCCTCGCCGCAGGAGATCAAAAGAGCGTCGGCATCGTCCAGCAGCTTGTACATGCGGCGCACCCTCTTCGAGGGCAGCTTCTTCTTGAGCAGTCTCCAGACCGTTTGGATGGCCAAGGCGATGCTGAGCACCCCCAACACGATGTTCCATATGGAATCGAAGCTCGCCATCGCGAGAACTCAATAGCGTCCACTAGTAGTTGAGTGGCACAGGCAATGCGAGTGGCGCGATCGATTTGGGTCGAGAGACGGGGGAAACGGGGAACTCAGTAGAACCAGGGAGGGGTGCTGCTTTATGTGTCAAGGTGAGGATCTACGATGCACGTCCCGGGTACCACGCGCATCAGATTTCTGGGCACGAAGTCCAAAGAAAAACACATGAAGGGAGGGCGGTGCGTTCTCTTCATGCTTCTTTAGCTCGTGAGCCTCGAGGCATAGGAAGAATGAGTCTACGACATTCATGTCCTGGCGTTCATGATCATGTTGTCAGATCGCGATATATGTTTTGCGCGGAGCATTTACTATTCCCAGGCTCAGCGTGAGCAGGCAACACTGACATAATGGGAGGAGGACATCTGGAGACCGCGCACCAGCTTGGATACAGACGCCCGAACGCCTCCCCGCCGTCTCGATTTGGTAATTCCCAACAAACCTCGTGTTTCCTTTGCACCGGTTGTTCTTGCACGTCCAAGTCGGGAAGTGGTCGCACTGTCCCTTGTTCTACTTACCAGCCTTCTGCCAGTATTCGGCTGATGCCCGATACGAGCAGACTACCCAGCTATGCCTTCCTATCACCTGAGGCTACTGAACGACATGCAGAGCAAACGCGACGCGGGCTCTATAGCCTGCTACCATCGGAGATCAAATGGAGGGATCGACAGCCTGAACTGCGAAGGCGAGGGTACACCCTAAGACCTCGCTATGCTCAAGGCTGGGAACCCTCCTGGACGGGCACTAACATAGACCCGCATTTTTGCGAAGACGCAGTCGTGCTTCTTGTAAGTGCTCACTCGGACTCAACTCGGTGGTTGCTGAAGATACACTCCTACAGCAAGGGGACGTGATAGATGCCAGGCGAACCGACGGTCTCTTGGTGGCAATCAAAGCTCTCTCCAACCACGGACACGAAGTAGACATCGCGCAATTCCTGACGTCTCTCAGGCATCCCGAGAATCACTCCGTGCCTATACTCGACGTATTTCCGGACCCCCTTGCACCAAATCGGAGTCTCATGGTGATGCCGTATCTTCGACCTTTCTATGATCCGGAGTTCATGCTGGTTGGGGAGGCTATCGACTTCGTGACTCAAATGCTAGAGGTACGCCAGCCCAACTCGCCGTCGGATGAAGTACTCATAGGCCGGACAGGGACTGGCTTTCATGCACGCACACAACGTGGTCCATCGGTGAGGGGTGCGCTATCCTGCCAGATGTTCGAGACTGACTTGTCTTAGGGACATCGCCCCACCGAACGTCATGATGGACGGCTCTCCTATCTTTCCTCTTGGCCATCATCCAGTGCGAAGGAATCGCACGCTCGACGTGATCGATGTAGTGAAGCCACTAGCGCGAATTGATCATCCTGTGCGTTACTACTACATTGACTTCGGCCTCTCGGAACGCTTCCCTCCGGACGGGCCATCTCTGGTGGTTGGAGACGTTGGCCGAGACGCCGAAGTCCCGGAGCTCTCGTCTACCGTCCCATACGATGGCTACAAAGCCGACATCTACGCTCTTGGGAATCTGTTCTACAAGGAGATCGTCCAGGTCCGCAGCATCCCCGCCTTCTCCCTATTCGACGGAGCTGACCCCCACAAAGAAGTACAACAACGTCGACTTCCTGCTCGAGCTCATCGAACCTATGAAGCAGCGCGAACCCGGAAAGAGACCGTCCGCGAGCGAATTGGCGACCAGGTTCAAGGAGATCCGCGAACGCCAAAGTCCGTTGTCGTATCGCTGGAGACTGGGCTCGAAGTCGGAGCCGGCGTACGAGCGAGTATTCAACGACACCGTGGCCGTCGCATGGGAGGGATTGAACCAGCTCAAGCGGTTGGTGAGGTGACCGTCCTCGTCTCTTTGTAAGTTTCGATTTCGCGGCGCACCGGCTCAGCTAATGTTCGACTCACTGGCAGGTGGTTTGGCTCTACGACATACCCGGTTTGGAACCTGTATTGCTATCTTGCTTTCGACGCTCACATCGGCCACCCTCTTCAGACTCTGTATGGTCTGTATGTATCATTGGATCAATTGTACTCGCCTTAGACATGATCGGATCGTGCGATCTCGATATCGTCCCATGTCCTTGCAGCCTCAGGCTGTAGACGCCCTAAGGCGCAGACTCCCAGGAAGCGATTCCAAGGTTACCAACCATTATCTCTCCTCTCGATGGCTTCTGGGTGATGTTCAGTCGGATATGAATGGCCCGATGCTAGCACTGTCAACTTGATGTATTCCCCGGACGACACCTGGCCTGAGCCAGGGACCCGTCTCTTCGGATTCTCTGTAGCTATGAAGCACTCGAATTCGATCTTTCCAACGTGCACGTTGATCGCTAGAAACTCAACCATCATCTGAACACATCCTACAAGCGGAGAGTACACAAGGACATTACAATGGGCCGAGAGACAAAACCAGACAACAAGAACACCAGGCGACATAGCAACACTGACGAGCATAGCAACCGATAGCGTATGGTACAACAGAGAAAGACGAAGATGTGCGCGCGATGTGTGATAAATATCTAGATGATTGAACAGGGAAAGACAATTGACTATGAGCGCGGCCGCGAGAAGGTCGTCACTGTGGCATCGTACTCGAGACGTCTAAGAGGCGCATGCGCCAAGTGGGTGAGGCATCTGGAGACGAGGCTCACGCTACAGTGCTCTCAGGCAGCAACACCCTCCTCCTTGTTCTCAGCGGCCATGTCGACGGGGTCGATACGCTCAGCCACTGCGATGGCAGGCATGTCTACAAGTGCAGCGGGTTAGTTGACGTCACTTCAGCTCGTTTGAGGGGCATACCAAGGGAGGGCGGGACCGCCGTCTTGATATCGCAGTCGAAACACATCGGCTGCCGCTGCCGGGCCTCAAGCACAACAAGACTCATGGCCTAAAGGTGATTGTTATTCATGAGGCGCGGTGCAACGGTATGTCACTGCAGCGACATACCGAGATCTTGCCACGGAGAGCCTTGACGTCGCGGATAGCCTCAGAAATCTCACCCGAGAGGCCGCTGGACCAGTTCTTCAGCTCCCCACGGAACGTAGTGGCCTTCATTGCGCGGAAACGGAGTACATCGGTGCGAGCGTGGAGGCTATGGAGGGAAGGTGTCAAGAGACCGATCAGCGCCCGGAAACCAAGGCGGAGAGAGAGGATGCCACTTACGCATGCACTTGTCCGCGGAGGGTGGTGGCGGCGAGGTCGCTCATGAAGCCGGACTCGAGGGAGTAGTAGTAGAGCCCATCCAGCTCCTCCAGGGTAGCGAGCAGTGTGTGGATACGGCGCGAAGGGCGGATGCCTCTGTACAATAACGGCAGGACTGTCATGATCACAAAGATGAGCATCAATATGTCCCAGAACTCAAGAACAGTCCCAATCGCCATGAGGAAGCTTCGAAGAGTGGGCAGGTGAAGGGTGGATTGGGATGGTCTGTGAGAGAGTCCGCCGGATCTCAAAGAGAGAGCGAGGACACAGTGAACTGCTCAGAGAGGCTGAAACAGATATAGGATCCTGGCTGCCCGGTGGGACTCAGCACCAGACCCTCAGCACAAGGGACACCTCTGGACACCTCCCTCGTGTCCACCGTTCCATCAGACTGGAGTCCAGGTTGTGCATCAGGAAGAAGGCGGGGCGATGCGGTGCAGGGGCCCAACACACAGCATGCAGAGGTAGCGAAGCACGCTCTCAAAACATGAGGCTGCGGCAGGCCGACAGCACCTGGTGCTTCTCAATGACTCTTGCCAGTTCGAAGGTGCTGCTTGTGTTCATCCGCAACATCTAGAGCTAAGTCGTTCACCGGTCGGTACGCTCGCTGCCCTTGTGAACAATGGGCCAGCCGATATAGCGGAGTGGCGCGTTGTTGTCTGCGCTAGAACAACAGCAACCGACGGGAACAACAATACCCAAGGGCAGCAACAATAGCTCCTCTATGTGGACAAGACGTGACGACAACTGGCCACAAAATCGGTGACGGTGCCGACTCCGAGTTGCTGTCAAGGATGCAGCCTGTCCCGCTCACCATGATGCCAGGTGGGTTGGGCCCCATATCTGCGAATGGCGGAAAGTAGACACAAGCAGCGCATTTGTCCCCAAATGCCTCCCAGTATCCGCGTACACGGACCCGCAAGGACTTGTTGAGTCTACGATGGTGAGCCAATGCCATGCGATCTAAAAGAACCCCCAAATTGGCAGAACAACACCGCATCCTGCGCGTGTGGATTCGACATGATCTATCCTGAACAGGATAGCTGGGCTTCAGAGCCCCCGACGGCATGCCCATGGGCGCTGCCTCGGGGCTCGGACACACGCATGCTCCGAGGTTCTTCGTGGGCGCAACTACGACACGCGTCATCCGCCCGTACGTCTTTGCCGTGCCGGTCATCGCGTCCCACGAAGCACCCAGCAAGAGACGGGAGGGCCGCGTCAGCCAGCCGCACAAGGGGTGCGTGCATGCAAACAGCTCCCGATCGGCAAGAGATCGGATAGCGAATTCTTATGTTCACACTCACCGTGTCATCGATGAAGAGGTCCTCCTCCCACTCGTCGCGCAGCACAATCGTCGTAGCGTCGAGAGGTCGTCGGTCGCGCAGGGATCGCCTGCTCGAGAAGGAGTACCCTATACTGTGCCGGCATGTAGGACCCAGTGGGCGGCATGGGTGGCGAACACGCTGTGGCGCATTCATGAGAATACCCCAAGATCGACGCCCAGATGCGGGAATGCACACCTTGTATTCACAGCCCGACGTCTTCTCGTCGCCCACGTTGGGACAGCCTCCTTCGCCAGGCACGAACTCGTCGAGTCTTCGTGGAACGGACGCACGCGGCTTGCCACATCTGAAGATCTGAATGCTCACGGTGCCGAAGTCGAGCAGCGACTCCTTGGTGCACGGCGGATGTAGCCTGGAATATGTGAATTTCTGGAGGAGAGACGGCGTATGTAGATGAGCATCTTCGTGCACCAGAAGCACAGCAGACTGGGCGTACCTGAACTCTATGTATTGATGTGGCGCGGCTTGCGCTAACCTAGGACGGGCTCAGGCGTGCCCCGCACAACCTCGAAGGCGCGGTGGCGGGCGCGGCCGCCTGGGACGTCTGTACAGCGATGTGATATGGCAACATGGAAAGCAGCGGTATATACGTATAGTGAGAGTACTGTGCGTACGTATGCGGACGACGGACGTGCCTATGTACGGAACATATTGACAGAATCGAGAAACGGAGCGAGAGGTGGGAGATGATTGACAGTGGTAACAGGAGACGGATGGCATGCGGATGACGAGTCGAGTCATGACTATAGCCCTACAAGAGATGGGAGATGGGGACACGACGGGGATAACGAGAGGAGCGGAACGGGACGAAGCGTATAGAGACAACACCCAATCGATAATATGGCATAGCAAAAAGGAGGAGGGAGATAGAGGGATGAAGGTGGGGGGAATGGGAGGATAGTGGGGGTTAGGAACAGGGGATGGGGCGGGCACAAGAAAAGCGACGGACGACGGACAAGTTCCGATACAGTTTGACAGAGAGCGATGAATAATTACTACGGCTGGCGTGGGGGATAGTATGTGTGGTAGTGACTGCACAGTGATGAGGAGACAGTATGTAGATGCGGGTTTGACCGGATGGAGCAGATATGCAGAGCGTCCAGGGACAACTAGATGGCAGCGTAATGTAGGAAGAGAGCAGACTCGAAGAACTTTGTAGCGGCACAGGTAGCCAAAAGCACTACGAGAACATACGATATATGGTCCGACAGTCCGTGTGCCACGTGGTGGGCGATGTGGGAAATGAAAGAGCGAGTATATGGCCTGGCCGGCAGACGAGGTGAAGGTCAATGGAGGCCAGCGTGGCCAGACGTCTCCCAAAGATATGACGCGACGAGAGAGCACGCGCGAAATGTCGCCCAGGTGGACGTCAGGTCAGCGGAGCCGAGGGTACTGCTCCGGTGACCTAACGTATGAGACGACCATAATCGAGGCGACTCTCTTGCCGAGCCTGATGGTTCTCCTTCTTCGGAAACGCGTTCCAAAACCGGAGCGTCTCGTCGCCAGCTCCAGTGACGATGGTCTCGCCTTCGGGACTCATTGCGAGGTAGAGCACACGATGGGTGTGGCCCGTCAGGGAGGCGACCATGTCTAGCGACGGATACTTCCAGATGCAGATCTGGTTCTGCGCAGTAGTGGACGAGAACCCGTGGGTGGAGACAATCTCGTGCGATGTCAGCGACCATATCAGGTTGCACACCTGAAGCAGAGTAAGCTGTGTGTTCCTGACACAAACGATGAGCCGACGCTTACCTGACTGCCCGTGTCCAGCTCGCTGAGCATCGTTCCGGTCTGAACGTTCCAGAACCGGATGTGCTTGTCAGCCGTTCCGCCGCCGGTGGCTAGGACGCCGGAGACGTGTGGGTCCCATGCCAGAGCCTTCACTGCAGCGGTGTGCTCATGGAACTTCCACAGCGGTGCATCCCCATCATCCGTATTGGTCCCTCCTGCGGCACCAGGATTCCCCGGGACGTTGCCTACGCGCCCAGGGGTCGTCCCGAGTCCACCTGGCCGCTTCGATCCACGCAAGTCCCAGATGCAGACCTTGTTATCGTTCCCGCCGCTCGCCAGCGTAGCTGCCTGAGGTCCCCCGTCGCCACTCCACCGTAAACCACACACCTCTTGCCGGTGTCCCTGGCAGCGCTTGAACGGCCGTGGGGCCGCTTCGCGAACATCCCTGTGGTGTACCATACGGTCGCGGGACCCGGAGCTGAGGATGTGCGAGTTCCATGACAGAGCGCCGATCCGTTGCGTATGGGCGCGTTCATACGTTCGTGTCAGCTGGAGGGTGCTCGCGTCGTAGATGTGCAACCTTCCGGACAGGGTGCCCACGGCTAGCGTCGTTCCCTGTGGGGGTGGTTAGTGACTGCATGGGGGCAAGACATCATCTCCGCTATCGCAGAGACAGCAGGTTGCGTTCGAACAGTGGTATACCGACGGTGGTTACATGCTCTGCATAAGCGCGCACCTTTTGTACCCACGAGACTGAGCTGATCGTGTCGTGCAGGTTGCCGAGGTCGCACAGTTTCGAGACCTGGGCCGTATGCGCCGTCCAGAGGTAGACGCATGACCCGAGTCCGACGCCAAGGACGTTCGTGCTTGACCAGTCGACGAGGTTGAGGTAGAAGTCGTCCGCGAGTTCCGGGGCGTCGAGAACACGGTACGGGGTCTTGCATACGCTTCGAAGCTGCCGTCGAGGACTCTCCAGCAGATGCCGGCTCTCGTTGCGGACGGGACTCAGGGAGTACGCCTCGTCGGTGGGCATGTCTAGTCGTCTGGATGGAGTTGCCGGATTCGATCGCGAAGGAGAGTTGTAGGCAAAGAGTCGACGGCGCGTGGGGGTCGAGGGAAGGTTTGAAGTCGACGCCGTGGGCTGACGTACGGGCGAGCCTGCGCGTTGTGGCGAAGCCGGGGTGACCTCGGTGTACAGGATCGTGCCAAACAGCGAGTTCGACTGTTCCTTCTGCGCGTCGGACTCGGTGGGGATGATGCGGCTCTTCGACGGCGTGGATGGCGTCGCGTCCTCCATGAGATGGAAGGTGGTTCGCAGATCCCCAGCATCGCGAGAGGGTACGAACCGGTCGCCGTAGTCGCGTTTGTCCGGACTCTCCGGACTCGCGCCCTCGCTCGTCCCCGGCCTTGAATCCAGAGACGGGGTAGATCCCGAAGGGATGGGGAACGCGGGGTGGAACCGACCCCGGTTCTTGCGCGGGCTGTCCTCGTCTGCTCCCCGCAGTCGTTTGCCGAATGGTGAGTTCTTGAGGCCTGCCATAGTTCAACTGTCGTCAAAGATGTCGAACAGAGTAGAAATCAAGCATAAGACCAGCAAAACAGGATGGGGGAAGATGAGAGTCGGTGGCAAACCACTCCGAGCAGAACCTGGGCGAGTCGCGTCGCGTGTTACGTAAGCTCCGTTTGCATCTCCGACAAAGCAGTCAAAAGTCCGCTTACCGGAGGCCCGGCGTAATGAATTCGGCATTTGGCGAAGATTACGGGCGGAGTCTCAAAATCCTCCTTGTTCCGCAACCCCCACCGCCCTCTCCGCATGGACCGGGTATGAATGTACGCCTGCTCGCCATCCAGCCCATTTTGTTGCTGCCAATGACGCTGACAACGACGACGATGCTTAGAATCTCCTCAGGACTCTCACCGCGAGCCAGGTCAAGTCGTCGTTACCGGAATCCGAGCTCAAGTTACTGCTCAGCGCCGTCAAGGAGACTCGGGTAAGTGGTTATTGTCCCGGAGTGGCCGAGGGAGACTGAGACTGTAGCAGAGATCCTCCAATGACCCGGCCAAGCTCGCGGATGCATTCTACGACTCTCTGGAGGGTCTCCTCCTTGACCTTCGAATGGTCACGATGGTACGGTGTCCTTCAGCCACAGCTATGCCTTCACGTGAGTTCAAGCGCGATTTCATAGGACAATCGGGATGCGGAGGCGTTTCTGAAACCAGTGGCTAAGTCGGAGGTGCCAGACTACTATGACAGTGCGTGTTTCTCGTGTTCGGGGTGCTCCCGGTGTGCTCAGTGACGAGCAGTCATCTCCCACCCGATGGACCTGCAGACCATGCTCAAGAAGGTCAAGCAGAGGCATTACAAGTCTAAGAAGGAGTTCAAGGATGATTTGGACCTCATCTGGTCAAATTGTTTCACCTATAACGCGACTGAGGTGAGTAGCAACGTCGTACGTACCCGACCCAAGGAGGTTCCTGTGCGGCCCCCAAGGCAGACCAGAACGCAGTGCGGTCTTCTTCCTTTCACTGCATAGAAGCCTGCACTTATATGGCGGATGAATAGAGGCTCACAAAGGCCACAGGACCACCCTCTCCGACAATGCGCCACCCGCTTGAAGGCGAAGGCCGAACGCCTCCTGAAGAATATCACCGACTACAAGGAACGTGCAGATCCAGTCATTCCCGGTGAAGTCCCTGTTCGAGGCATCACCCCTCGCGTGAATGGCGTCACATTGAATGGCACCAGCCGCCACCATTCCACCTTCCGCTCTCCCAGCCCAACCAAGCCGACCATTGTTTTGCCCGGCCAGTCCAAGAAGATACAACGCGACTCGACTTTTGCGGAGTCTACGGCTCTTCTTCGCTCTCAGGCTGGCATGACAGCATTTCTCGAGCTGGAGCGAGACGTCGATGACTACTTGGCTCGTGAAGACAGCTTGGATGCTTCCGACCCTACTGTCCGACAGTTGAAGGAGCGGTTACTCCGGTACGCCTCTGCTGACGAGGCCGGGGAAAGTTCTTTGTCGGCGGACGCGTCAGTGAGTACAATCGACGGCGACATAGGAATGAAGCGGAAGTTGTGAGTCTTAATGCCACATTGGCTGCCATCCTCGCTGATCTATATAGAAACGGCTTCTCTGACGATCGTCCTCGCAAACGAGCTCGTATGCAAGACTCGGCGGACAAGGAGGTTGTTGAGCTGTGGTGGGACGCCGTACGCTCAGACGAGCTGGTTGCGAATGGAGTCCCTACCCTTGTCAAGGCTTCCTCCGAGGTCACTTCACCTGCGCCGAGCGCCGTTACAGACCCTCCTCGGCAATCTAACCGTCGGCGGAAGAAGAAGAAGAAAGAAGTGTCGTCCTCGAATACCCTGCTGTACCACATGAACAACAATATCCGTACACTTCGACGGGTTCGGACAACTCATGCGAAGTTATCCGTCGTTGCCCAGAGCTTGGAGGAGGGCGGAGGAGTTGCCCAGCCACCTGTGCCGGACGTCGCAGAGGAACTGGATGACGTGCTAGACGAGCGACCTTGGAAACCGGTTGGAGCTGGGATCGATATGGGCGAAGAGAATGCGACGGATTGTTTACATTGGATGGGAAGTAAGGTGCTGGAGCATGCTGGCTTCCAAGGTGCGTCATCACCATACCGCTGAAACCTCAAGTCTGAAAGTGACGCATGTGTATCTCCTTCTCAAAGGTACATCGAAGATGGCCTTGGACGTGCTATCCAGTGTTGCATCGGAGTATTTATTCAACGTCGGCCGGACTATACGGTTTCTTTGCGATAAACATGGGAATGAGATGACCGCAGAGGTATGAAGGAGTTGGTCTTGCGTGCTGCCGTCCATGTTGAACTCTACATTGCAGGAAATTATCCTGCATACCCTGTTTGAGAGTGGCATCACTCGCATCAACGACCTGGAGCGGTACATCAAGGATGACGTTGTTAGATATGGTGGTCGTCTATCAGAGCTCGAGAAGAAGCTGGGAAACGCCTATCGAGAAGCGGTAAGCCTTGCTACTGGTGTCCTTATACCAAGCCCTGTGTTAATGCCCCCACAGACGACCGAGGAGGCCTGGGATGACGAGGCGCTGTTTCGCATGGAGGATGAGGAGGAGGACGGCGAATTCGTCACGTGCGTTCAAGTCGTCTGTATTCATCACCCGGTGGTCCTGACTACCTGACAGAGGCAATTTCGCCGAGTCCTTCGGCGACGATTTCTTCGGTCTCAAGGAACTCGGTATTGCCGACGAGTTCGGTCTCTCGAGCCTCACCGTGCCCAAACGGCTGCTCAAGGGCAAGAGTAGAGGTGGTATCAAAGAAGATCCCGCAGCGTATGTTCCCGTTCTTGCCATGTTGTATGCGTGCATGGACTCATTGCTGGGTTCCTTGCTTCACGTAGTGCCAAGCCGACAGAGCCTCCACCTCCATTCCCGCCCCCACCACCTTTCATACCCCTGGATTCGGATACCGTCGACAACCAGATCGGTCTACTCAAACCGTTCTATCAGACCCGCATCTCCGAGATATCCGCCTCCCTCCTCGCTCCGCCACCTGCAGGGCCAACAACATCAAAGGCTGAGCCTGGCCCATCTCTACCACCCGGAGTTACGTACCCCGGTGCACATGCACCGATTCCTCCTGTCCCTCTCCTACCACCAATGCCCACCAACTTGGCTGCCGCCGGCCTTCCTGCGGCATCCGCGCCCGAGCTTCCATCCGTCATCATTATTCCCGATGACGCTCCAAGCCCATCGCACGCCAAGATCGGCCCGCTTGGTACCGTCAATAAGGCCACCCCTGCGACGAATGCATCCAAGAAGAAGAGTAAAGCAAAGCCTCCAGCGCCTGGTCCGTCCGGCTCGGGAGGTGTTGACGGGGACGTGCCACCCGCCACGCCAGGACCTCTACCTCCGCTCCCGCTCACGGCGGCTTCCAGCACTGGCGCGGAGTCGAAGAAGGGCAAAGGCTCTGGTACCCCAAGCAAGAAGAAGGCGAAGGTCGAGCCGTTCCCGCCTGTGGTTATGGCCAGCGCATAGCTGAGCTCACCCTGCACGACTCTGTACCGGGACTGGGGCTCCTTTCGCAGTGCGTGGTTGTGTGTTGTTGTGGTATATCGCGTATATGTGGATTATATTTGTAGCTGTATCATTATCGGAAGAATCATGCTTTTGCATGGCCAGGTGTATGTTGATACTCACCAGTGCACAGGAAGAGGGTATGTGGACGTTAAAGGCCGACGTAGGCCGGCCCTGCTCCCCGCGCCGTCTCCTCTGACGATACAGGCGCGAAAACTGTCGACCTGTCGCACATAGCTGTTCTTTTGCGTCAACGGTCCACAGTGAGTAAGCTCAGTTAGCTCCTTTGTGCAGTCAAGCTGAAATATCGGACCCGCAGTGGGTAGCAGTTAGATGACATTTGGTCTTTGTCGCTCTTGAAGGTCGTAGCATCTGCATAGGGAGTTACCGCTCTTGCTCCGTCATCATTGACCGTTCGGTATAGGGAAGTAGGTCCGGACACAAACCGCAATCGGGAATCCTACCCTTGCTGGTTGGCGTGGCGTGCGTAGTAGTTCGGACAACTTCGTCAGCATAGCGCTGGGCAGGTTATTTCTGCCTGCGGCGAGAGGTTAAGTCGCGATATTGCAAGCCGCTCACCGAGACTATATAACACGCCACAACTCCTCAATCCCGACCAGGAACTCGATCTGCACCCCACACACCGCCCAAACGCAATGTCTAACATCTGGAAGCCTGCTGATATCCCTCCTACCAAGCTCGGCTACTACCGCCAGCTCGCACCTCTCGCCGGCGTGCACGTCTCCCCGCTCGCTCTTGGAGCATGAGCATTGGCGACAATGGGAGAAGTACGGCATGGGCGTGATGAACAAGGAGACGAGTTCGAATTACTCGACGCCTTCTACGATGCCGGCGGGAACTTCATTGACGCCAACAACTATCAGGAGAGTCCTCGGAGGAGTTCATCGGCGAATGGATGGAGAAGCGCGGCATACGTGACCAGATGGTCATCGCTACCAAGGTGTGCATA
>JABYQS010000454.1:0-21933 GCA_022592435.1 Cerioporus squamosus
CTTTCAGACTGTCCGGACTCAGCCAAGTGCGTCTCGAGCTGGACTGGTGGGAGAGGACGTTAAGAAGGCGGTGGTCTGGGATAGATGGGGGTTTCATTCCTATGGGAGGATAGTGGTTAACCACCCGAGGGGACGCGAACAGGTAAGCGGCAATGTAAGCGGAAGAGGGGAAAGAGGAGGTAGGAGAGGAGAGTTGCGTCTGGAGGATGGTGGTCGGCGGGGAGAGTTGGATATGTGTTTGAGCGAGCTGAGTCTCGGCTACATATGGCGGCCCGCTTTGGATAGGCGCTTGGGTAATTGCGACGGACAAGTCCTGGTCCACCCTCCGCTTTGCCCTCGCTTACCGAGTAGTAAAGCTCCGCCGCTCCCTTCGCATTGGCAGCCGCTGAGGGCGGGACGGAGCTACTGGACTCCGCGACGTCCGAACCCCATTGTGAATGTGGCGTCTCGAGCCCGGGAGACACTGACAAGAACATGGGCATGAGCGTGGTGCACAGTCAAAGCTGCATCCTCGAGCTCGCTTGAGCAAGCCTGAGGGGGAGCTAGCAGGAAGGCAGAGGTCAAAGCCACGATGGGAGATGTCTCCAATATGAGGAGGTGCGAAAGGGAGCTGAAGCGGGCATGCTGTCATATTTAAGAGCTACCAGACTGCGATCCGCGGTCCTGCACGGACGCTGGATGCAAGCAACACAGCAATCCGTGTAATCGCCACCGATGGCGCAGAACTTCGAGCTTATGGCCCGGCGCGGCCGGCAAATTTGGAACACGTCCTCACTGAGCCATGACAGAATCTGCAGAACTCACGCTCTGTCGTCGCTGCTGTCAGCAGCGTGCTTGGATTGGCGGGTCTTGCATGGAGTTTGACCTTTCACGAAAGGCCCCACTAGATTTAAGTGCTCGAGCCAGCGGCGAGTGGCTCACGCCGTCCAAAGGCCACTTGCTGTGGTCGGACGCTAGGTCGCACAAGGCGCGCCGAAACATCCTTCACAAGACGCGGCTTTCTAGCTGTCAAGACCGTATCCCCTGTCACCGTAGTGCTCTCTATCACACCTTTGCGACGCACCGAAGGTTTGGCATCTTCCATTGTGACAAGTACTGGAACAAAGCTAGGCTCTTGCTGAACCCAAAGACCGGATACTAAACGGTCGTCAGGAACGTTACCGGACATCATAATGGAGAAGACCAAGAGTAATTGCTACCGCCGGCAACCTGAGAAGAGGATCCGGGCTCGGGCAGCATTGTGACACTGGGCCAGGGTCCCACGCGCCGAGCACGCCACATCTGTCATCCTCCCTGCCCACCCTTGCGAGCGCTACATGAGCGTCGCTCTAAGCGTTGACGGGCGACGAGCTGATGTCAGGTACTGCGCCTCCTACGCTCCGAAGGGAGATCCAGCACGGCTGCTGGTCCCTGAGTTGCATGGGGACAGTGAGATCTGACGAGAAAGTCAACATCGTATGACGGCGCGGGTCGTAGTCGTGCGCAATGATAATATATTCAGTTCTCACCCTTCCAACAACGCCCCATCTTCTCCATTTGCGTCACCAAGAGCGCATGGGGCTAACGACTCGGAGTCTGCGGGGAAGTCGTCTTCGCCGCCTCCAGCTCCAACTACTGCGAATAAGCACACGTGAGATAGTGAGACCACTCTGGGTAGTGCTTGTAGAGGCGCCTACCTTCCGTCGTACAACAAAGATAATCGATATCAATTGAGCCAGGGAGCATCTTCCACAGGCACTAACGACAAGATGCCGCGAGAATGGAGCTCAGGACACAGTTGCTTGATGTGACTCTCCAGCAACGCCCGACTTCCTCGCCCTTCCAGAAAGACCCTCTCAATGCCGCGGAGTTGCTCGCTGACAAGTGTCCTCTCGATGCCTTCCCAGTCGAGGAAGCGCATGTCGTCGAAGTAGGCCGGACTGATGACCCGAACCGCGCATTCGGAAGCGAGTGATCGTAGATCTTCAACGTTGTCGACGGCCAACGAGATCCTGAGAGTGCGTAGGTGGGAAGAAGACAGTTGGCCAAGGATGGTGGATATCCACGGAAGGGATATGTTCTGCGGGACGCACATCTCGCCAAAGGCGAAGCGGATGGTGCAAGAACGGAGAGTCACGAACGGGGCCAATGTTAGGGCCATGTCTCCTAGTGCATCTGGTATGGAGTAGTCAGTGCACTGTGACTGCCCCTCCCTGATGCAGGCCAAACATACCATTCATGTTACCCTCCGGCATGAACGTCACCGTCAGCTCCTGCACCATAGGCGAAAGAGTGTCCGCCAATTGCACGAACTCTCCCGCATCGCGTCGATCTCTGATGGTGTGCGAAAATGACTGGAAAGGGGGGACGGACCCTACAGCTGCAAGCCAATCGCAGATAGCAGAAGCACAATTGCCTCCTTCGAAATGCAGCTTGCGGAGAGGAGGGGCGGTAGGATACTCCGGGATGAGGATCTCATGTGAGCCAAGGCGGATATTGATCAACTGGAGTTCCTCGAGCGATACGAATTCCGATATGCCGAAGACAAGATACTTGCAGCTCAAAGTTGTTTGTGGCCAGTGGATTCGTAGCGTCGTCAGGTTCGAAGCGTGCGGTGCAACGGTGCGCAAAGCCGTACCCATGACAGAGAGATCAGCGAGAGCGGGGAGGCATTGAAGGATGCAAGCCTCTGCCCCGAACGCGCTGATACTCGTGCTGGTGAACCGCAACGATTTGATGGACCATCCCAGTGTTGGGGAACGTGAAAGGAGTGTCGCAAATTGGGAAGCCCGTTTGTCTCGCAAGGCGAGTCCATTGAATCGATGATAGCGAGAGGTCTGCAAGAAGACGCGAGAAGCGAGAGCGCAGGCCCCAAGTGTCTGGACATCTTCGTGCAGAAAGTCGAGGATGTGGTCAAGAATCTCCTGAGGGAGCATTGGGGGTTCTACATAACTCTACATGGCGCGTTGAGATTTTGTGGAACACGGGGATGTGAGACCAAGTACTCACCTTGTCCGAGGTGACAATGTTCTCCTGCCGACTTTGGTATCGATCCATCATGCAATACCCTTGTCTCCTACGTGTTGGGAACCTCCTGGACGACGAGAAGTCGTAATCACAACTCACCGTAATACACTGTGATCACTTCTTCCGACCCAAGAGGGCGCAGTGATCCCCCGCGACCCAAGCAGACCGAATGAACGAACTGGACTCTTCGGCTTGGCCCTTGAGCTTGAATGCTCAGGAATGCTCTTGGGTCTGCCGAGTAACTTGCAACCAGGCTCAGAGGTATACTGTGTATCGTTGAACGCAAGAATAGCGATGCCTTCACGACAGGCCGTCGCGGGGAAGGGCGCGCGCCTCGACTTCGCACATGTCCATTGCCACGCCGGAGGTTTCACTCACCTTCACACACGACTTGCCTCCTCCACTCATCCGTTCTCAAATACCCATGAGCCTCCAGTATGCTCGGTAGATCCAGCAGACCGCGCACCCGCGACGAAGAGGGAGGAGTGAATCAGCCGCTGCTCAACGACTCGGACGAGGACCTCCCGGCGCGCGCGAAGGACGATGTGCTCTTCTCAGTGGATGACGGCGAGGACGAAGACGACGACGAAGAGCTTCTAGGAGAGCCGAATGGGCATGCGGAACCGGGGAGACCGACTGTGCGCTTCGAGGAGAACGTGCAGGTCATCGCACCTCCGCTGAGGTCGACTTTCCAGAGTCGAGAAACTGGTGCGTGAGTCTCGTGTTCAGTATGCACTGAGCGGAGCAGGGCAGCGGTGCTCACTATGAGACCTTAGAATTTGATCTAGATACAGACGAGCTGGATGGCGTCGCGTTGTCGCAACTACAAGCAACTCCGCAGGAGCACACCTCGCCGCGTACCGGCCGTCGAGGTCGTGACCAGTCGATGCCATTGCTCGTTGGACTGCTGGACGCCTCCTCTGTCCGGAGAAGTATCGATAGTCCAGAGGATGGTTACTCCCAACCAAGGATCGACCTAGAGGAACTTGCGGCCAAGAGAACTGCAGGCGGAGGCTTGCTGGACTCGGTCGCGAATATGGCCAATTCTATCTTGGGCGCAGGTACGTTTCCGCTGCTTCCTGTACTGCTTTTAGTCTAACGATCTGAATGTAGGTATCATTGGTGAGTAGTTCCCGCATGGTGATTATACTTCCCAGAGGTGACCCAAGATTCTGCCTCAAGGTCTCCCATATGCAGTGCGACAAGCTGGCTTCTTCACTGGTTTAGTACTGCTCGTCGTACTATGCAGCGTAACTGATTGGACGATCCGGCTTATCGTCTTGAACGCCAAGCTGAGCGGGCAGAACTCGTATATCGGCATCATGAACCACTGCTTCGGCTCGAGCGGACGGGCAGCAGTGTCCTTCTTCCAGTTCGCATTTGCATTTGGAGGTTAGTCCGCTCACAGTAGCGCAGATGTATTTGAGGTTGATAGTTCTCATTGCCCAGGGATGTGCGCTTTCGGTATCATCATCGGTATGTACAGTACATCCCGTGGAACTTGCTCGACCTAACCTTCGCCTAGGCGACACGATACCCCACGTCATCCGTTCAATATTCCCCCACCTGTACGCCGTCCCGGTGCTGTATCTGTTCACAAAGCGCCAGTTCATCATTGCTCTCTGCACTATCTGCGTCTCCTACCCTCTATCCCTCTACCGCGACATCCATAAGCTTTCCCGCGCCTCCGGACTGGCACTCATCGGCATGCTCATCATCGTCACCTCTGTGCTCGTAGAAGGCCCCCATGTTACCCCAGACTTGAAAGGCGACCCTAGCGCGCGCTTCACTGTCCTCGGGGATGGGGTGTTCCAGGCTATCGGCGTGATCAGCTTTGCGTTCGTGTGCCACCACAACTCGCTTCTCATATACGGGAGCTTGCGGACCCCGACGTTGGACCGGTTCAACAAGGTTACGCACATCTCCACGTTCATTTCACTCGTGGCATGCACTACGCTTGCCATCTCGGCCTACATCGTCTTCACGGACAAAACACAAGGGAACATACTGAACAACTTTGGCCGGGTACGTACGCCGAGCTCTGCACGTACGCTTCGGAGCTGATAAAACTGCTTAGTATGATACACTCATCAACGTCGCACGGTTCTGCTTCGGCTTGAACATGTTCACTACGTTGCCCTTGGAGCTCTTCGTGTGTCGAGAGGTGATCGAACAATACTTTTTCGAGAATGAGCCCTTCCACATGCAACGGCACGTCTTCTTCACCACGGCGATCCTCATGTCTTCCATGATCAGTACGTACAACTTCGCCTCTGTCTCTTCGCTTGCTGACAGTACCGCATCCAGTCGCGCTCATCACTTGCGACCTTGGGGTCATGCTCGAGATCACAGGAGGGGCATCCGCAACCGCACTCGCGTTCATTTTCCCCGCCGCATGCTACCTGAAGCTCGCGCATCCCCGAGCTCAGTGGTACTCCCGCGCGAAGCTGCCTGCGGTAGTATGCGCCGCCTTCGGCATCATCGTGCTCAGCATCTCGCTCTTCCTCGCGCTCGGTAAGGCCTGGACACCAGCCGGGAGTGCCACGATCTGCATATGAGGTGCCTGTTGTTCTCCTCTTTCGTTCCTTGCCCTCCCTGTTGGTTCTGCTATCGGACAGCCTCGCTAGTCACGCTATCACCCTACCTGCTCATACCTCTAACTTATCTCGCCTGTCTTCCCCCGACAGTACTAGATACGGAACGGACCCGCCGCATCGTACGCATGGACTCATAAGTAGCTGCATTAGGTGTACACCAGATCATATAATCGCGTAAATAGCCTCGTAGGCTCATACCATGTCTAAGCGGCCGCGAAGTGGCCGCGACCGTCCCTCCGCCCCGATCCCCAACCCTCAGAAAGCGAAAACGTAGGCTCGCGATCAGTGCTCGCGGACAATCGCGGCCAAGCCAGGCACCTCGTCGAACTTCTCCACGCGCACGCCCTTCGCCACGCTCTCCGTCGCGAGCAGCGGGGAGACGTCGAGGCCCTTGTACGTGCCCCACACGCGCTCGACGCGCGTCGCCGGAAGCTCCTCCGGGACGCAGTTCGGCGGGTCGCACACGAGCAGCCAGATCGCGTCGTACCCGCCCGCGCCTGGGACGCCGCCTCCGATGACGCCTGCGACAGAGACGCAGGCGTCGACGAGCGCGGTCTGTTCTGGGGGTTCGATGGGCACGTCCGAAAGCTTCCCCATTTCGCGCATCTTGGCGCGGATTTCCTGCAGGGCGGGGGTGCGGATGTGAGAAAGCGTGCAAAAAGACAGGCGGGGAGGCGTGCGTACCTCGGACGTCAGGTTCACCTCCACGAAGGCTTCGATGACCCTGCGGAAGTCGCTCACGCTCTGGTTCTCGATGATGTTCGGGTTCGCGAGCCACTGATCGGCGATGGGTGTGAGTGAGCATTCGGACGAGCCTCGCGGGAGAGGGCAAACGGAACGACCTCGCGTACCTGCACGCTCTGGATCGTCGAAATGTACTTGACGGCCTTGCGGTACGCCGTCGGGTGCTTCGCCTCCTCTTCGCTCAGGTGCAGAAGCGTCCGGCTGAGCTTCTGGTTGAGCGCATCGAGCGCGTCCCAGAGCGTCTTCGCCTCCGCGCTGTTCTCTTTGCGCCATTTGAGCACCTTACCGACGAGCGAGGGCGTGTCGCTTCCTGCGTCGACGTCCGCGAGCATGAGGCGCGTATGTGGAGGGAGCTTAAATGGCTCGACGCGGTAGTCCCATGCCTTGTTCGACGGGGAAATGATGGGGCTGAGTCGCTGAGTTGAATCCTATGCGAGAGCAGTGTGTCAAGAGGTATGCAACTTATCCGGACAAGCTCGCTCGACTCACTGCGGCGTCATTCATGAGCGGCTGGATGACCGCGGGGTCGAAGCGCGTGTACAGTTGACTCCCGAAGACCGCCGCAGAGACATCGAAGCCACTGCCGACCTTCCCCTGCGCTAGACAGTGGATGTATTGCGAGAGGTTGTGCGCCAGCTTCCGTCCTTCGCTGGCGGTTTCCGTGCCGCCCTCTGTTGCGAACGAATCGGACGCGATGATCTTGAGGTGGAGGAGGAGACCAGACACGAGCGACGTGATGAGCGCGGCGGAGGACCCGAGGCCCGTCTTGTGCACATCTGCTAGCCTGACTCCCGTCTTGTTGAACGGCGGCAGCTTCGTGAGCGACTCCAAGGTCGGAGGAAGGTTCTGCGCGGTGAGCTGCAAGAAGTCATCAGAACGTACTCGACTTCACGCAAACCACGACGCTCACCTGCGCTCGTTGGGAATAGAAGTCGTTGTCGCCGGCGATCGTGATGTCCAGCCCACGCCCGAGCGCGTTCTGCAACGTGCCCGCGCTGACCAGTTCCACACCGAGCGCCAGCGTGCGCTGCAGCGCTAGGTGGACGAATTTGTTCTTTGTCGAGGCGCCACTCGAGCTGGTACGACAGGGAGCGCACGATCAAATCGTATCACCAAATGCTCCGGTCAGCTCGCACCATCCGCGCGCAAGACAGAATGAGATATACGCACCTGTCGGCGACCTGCTCGACGCGCACGACGTCGGGGCCACTGAAGTCGACGAAGTAGAGCCAGGTTGCATCTAGGAACTGGGGTGATCTGACTCGGATCTGAATCGGGCCATCTGCACCAGCCTCAGGCGCGGGAGGCTCGGAGATCGCGTCGATGACGGTGTAGAAGCGCGAGCTCGTGGACACTACGACGCCGGGGTAGGCGGGGTCGAGGACGAGGTACCCTCCCGCGAGGAGAACCTTGCCCGAGGAGGAGACGACGGTGGGCGGGGACGAGGAGGAGGAGGAGGACATGGATGGTAAGTAGGTATGGGGGATCGGGGAGAAGGTGTTAACGTGCGAGGAGCGCGGGCGATCGGTGATCTGGCATCCGGCTTTATTCCCCTGCTCGGCGTCTGGAGCACTGGGCCGTTCCTGTTCAACTCGCTCCGCTGCCGGCCTCGAGAGTTTTGAATGCTGCGGGCGTCGCGATATGTACAAGACAGCGGGAACACTGCTTGCTGTCAACCTTGGCCTTACCTGATTGACCGGCACGCGGCCCAGATAGTCAGGCGGACGACCAGACGTGTGGTTCGGCTGTGAACTACCCGGGACTCGATAACCCCCTCTTCGCGCCATCCATCGGCAGCTTCACCTCAGTTTGGCTTCAGAACTTCGCTTTCGGGATGAGGGGGCCACACGAAGTCGCCGCGGAGTACCATCATAGGCGCCCACGCGTCTCATGTTGCCCACCTCTGGGCCGGAATACCTGCTTCTCCGGCGTAATTCGCCAACGAATTATCGCTCGTCTTATTCTCATGCATCTTGAAGCCTGCGATCAGGGCTACTAGGTGGGGTACGCAAGGCAGCGAAGTAGTTCTACCCCGAAGGAGGGCAATGAGGTTAACTCCCAGGAACGTACTCACCACGTCCAGCAAGCTAAGCGATGTGTCACCTTGCAGGCACGCGTCCAAGATTGCGCCGAACATTCAGCATGTTCGTCTGTGCTTGTCAATGCGTGCTTGCCAGTGGGTATTGCGCACATACACTGTGCCACGATGCATCCGTCGGCCCGATATCATCTGGCTTGTTCTCACGTCCCGCGCACGGAAGGAACAGGCAAGGCGAGGCGAGTCGACTGACCTTCAAGAGAGTTACCGTGGATGGTACTCAACTCTCTCGATTGGCTCGACGAGGCGATAATACCGAGGAAGCATAGCGACGTCTTTTTTTACCTTGCTTGATCCTCAACCTTCTGTAAGCTGCTGCAGAACTTGCATCTTTCCAACGACGCGCTGCAGCTTAGAGGGTCGCAAGAGACGGACAGGAAAGCGTCTCCTCTGCCCGTGTCCTTCCCGGCCGCCCGCTGCACCAAAACACTCTCACCGAGAAGCAAGGGCAGAGGGTGGGATGCTGTAACACCAAACGGCACAGACAGCGGATAGTTAATCACCGCAGAAACTCGTGGGCATTACGACACCAATCACTATCAGCTGCGCACCACGACTCCTAGCAGCCTTGAGTCTTGACGTTACGCAAATATTCCCTCCGGAGCAAGCGGGCGCGAGACCAGGACGCGCTCGACGCCCGGGGCCGGAGGCACGGTCACGGGAAGCCCGGGATGAGCGTGCTTGCGGGTCTTCGACGCAGGGCGCGTCGCTCGCACCGCTTCTAGAATCGATAACAATCAGGCGACGGAACACAAGTGGCAGCGCAGAGTGAAGTTGAGAAGCAGGGATGGTATGTCTATCTGCCAGTGTCCCGCCCGATCAGCCTTCTCCCGCGACCAACTCGAAGAGCTCAGCGGGATCCGATCGGTCGGGGCGAACGCGACTCGGAACCCGCGGGGAAGACCCATCCTCGCAGGTCTTCGTCGGGGATATACCAGGCCGTGGACGCGTACGGACGGGACCCGTCTCTTCCCGGTCCGTGGCCATCGTCGAGCTGATAAGTCGCCGCCAACAAGTGCTGTCAGCCGGAGATAGCGCGGGATGGCGAGGGCATGCGCACGTACCGTGGGCCAATATCCATACTGCGGGGGCACTTCGCTCCAATCGATGAGTCCGAGCGCATCGCGCAGGTAGTTGCCGTCGTCCAGGTCGTCCAGAGCGGTCCTACTGCGCCCGAGAGTCTGTGCCGAGACGGGGACACCGAATACTCGGCGGCTTGGGTGGTCGTGGTCGCACGGTGAGGCACTAGTACTGGGACAGACTGAAGCCACACCCCCAATTTCAGGAGTGATGTGGCAGGCAAAGGGATTTTGGGGGTTGCGGAGACCGCTGCGGCCAAGACCTCGTTTGTCAGCGAGTTGGGAAGCGTTCTTCGGAGTAGCGACCACTTGTTGCGGCAGGTGTCGGACTTCCGAGTCGGATACTAGAGGGACCACACGCTCAGCGTGGTGGTTGATGAGTGCTGACTATAACGTCCGGTGGTCAGACTGACAGTACAACGGAAGCAAGCACGCCGCGTACCTTGCCAGGGGAAGCGTTCGCCGAGAAAGCCGAACATGATATGCAAATGGAGGATGCGACGATTACTCCTGCTATCCACAAAAGCACACATTGACGAAAAGCTCCGGGAGTCCCATGGATCGTCACGGAAGCCAGGGTCTCGAGTGCTTTCGGTGGAAAGTGGGATGCTTCCCTGTGAAAGCCGTAAGAGTCGAAGTTAACGAGTCCGGCAGGACTCAACGAGTGGCGTTCGACAGCTGAGGGTAGGGCACTCGGATCTAACATCAAGAGAGCAGTCGGGCTAGGATAAAAGGTCAGTACATAGGCTAGATTGCGGTTGCGAAAGTTGCGAAAGACGGCGTACACGGCGATGCGCTGAGTTCTCGATGGCGCCGAGGCAGTAAGCGTCCATATTCGAACGAAAGTTGTTGAGATCGGGAGCGTCTGGAGGACGCCCACGAGGGCGAATAAGCAAGTGACGATCAAGCTTGTAACGAGCATCTTGATTCTTCCTGCGTCACCTGGAGGTTAGGAAGTGCGGATGTTGCGAGCAAGAGCGTGGAAGGGGCAGTGATTTAACAGTCACTGTGGGATCGCACAGTCTTTCTTCGTAACCAGTGTCGTGCGAGAGTACTACTTTGTGAGGCTCCATTGTACGAACACCAAGGAGCACACAAAAGCTAAGTCCATTCCGCGTCAGGGCCAGTGGAAGATGTGTTTATAAAGTTACCCCTTGAGTTCCTTTGTCCTAGTTGCGGTACCGAGCCCGGGTATTCGCGCGTCATCAACTACCTTCATCGTGACCAACTTGTACACCGTAACTGTACATTGAAGACCACGCCCAGTACTGCGCTAGGCCAAGCTCATACAGAGCACTGTTGTGGTCATCAGCGACTACCACACGGACAGCTTCAAGGAAAACGGTGCGTACCACAGTCTATTACAGCGGGGACTCGCTCCAGATGTACTCCAGATCCTTCGCCACCTGCTCGCTGATATCCTCCCACTTTTTACCTTCAGGCGCATCAGGCATCCGCTCCATCGTGGTGATGGCGAAATTGTGCCCAGCCCAGCTGCCGCGCGCAATGTTCCCCTTATAACGGTAGAAATCGCAACCTGCACCGAGAAAGCCGTCACTCGACCAGCAGATCCTGTACATAATGACGTGTCCGAGGTCGGGGGAGCACCTGGGGAGGAACGGCGAGCACGCGTCCGGCTTCTTGGAGAGCTCCGCGATAGGCTTCGCCCGCACGTACTTCCCGAGCGTCAGGTTGCATACTACCCAGTCGTCGCGGGCGGGATAGTGCAGACCGTACAGCTCGCAGAAGCGTTCGCGGTCAGGCTGCGAGAACGGCGCGAGGAAGTTCTGGAGGTTCGTGTCGCGGGAGAGGTTCAGTCGGTAGGTCCCGACAAAGAGCGGGGTATGCTTGTCTAGCAGGGAGCGCAGGCCTCCATACCTGCTCAACTTGCGGTCACTTTTGAGTTCACTTTTCTCTTCTTGTGTGAGAAGACTCTTCGGGAGGTCGTTGGCGTTGGTATATTCGCAGAGGCAGATGATTCTGCCACCGGCCCATGGTGCAGCAAGCTGCTTCTTGAGTTCTTCGATTCCGTCGTGCGAGAGAGAAAGGAGTCGCCTGCAAGTGAGGGCAAGGCAGACTTTGTCCCGCATGTCCGGAACGAGCTCTATGATGTTCATGAGCAACTCGTTTGGGAAGCGGAGGAGGCCTTGATCGTTGATTCTCGGAGCAGTGGCGGTGAAGCCTTCCAGCCACGCATCAACCTTGTCACTGTCCATACTCGAAGCTCAGTATATTGCTGCACTGTAGTGCGACATTGACGTACCTGGGGTAGGGGAGAGTCAAACTCCGCACAAGGAAGTATTGCGGGTTATAGAAGAATTCAAGCCATTTTTCACCACCAGTCGTGCGTCCCACCTCGCGCAGGGTGATGTTGAGGCTGCAAAGGATAATCGAGCTCAACCACCACGTCAAGCATATGCCTCCGAAAGACCTCACAAGTTCCACGACCCCATGTGCGTTCTGCGTTCCCACAGTTGCTTGCACCACTGCTGCGGTGTATGAAGGGAGGATGGTGCTTATTCTCGATACCGGGGGTTTTGCGGTCAGCTTCAGGTTAGGACGTGGCGCGTCGTGCAAGTGCCCACCCCAACTAGTGTCAGCTATATATTAGTTCACAGGTCCTTGACGTAACCGGACGTGCGACTAATTGTCGACTCACCTCGAGTCACCGTCTCCATTTCCGGGCGCATGAGAAGGGGATGACACGCGCGAGCCAGGCGACTCGTCGGCGCCGTGATGGTGGTCTCGCAAATCACTAGTACGGTGAGCGAAGTGGAACGCCGTGTCAGTCACGTAGGTCATGTCAGAAACCTTCAAATACATACCAGCAAGTAATGAGCAGCATGCGGCCGCATTGTGACGGTGAGCACAAAGCAGAGGAGGCTAGGTGGCACATCCGATATGTTGGTGGCTGTACTCGAACATACTCGTTTTGGCTAATCTCCGAGAACTACATCGACAACATGGATCATCCGCCCAATCCATAGCAGTGCATTATGCAGAGACTATAAGTAGTAGTACAGACCATGAGACGTATATCGATACTCGAAAACGAACGAATCGACAGCAACAACGACAACGGATAGTAGCAACAGCGTACGACCCTCAGCCTGAGCCTGAACCTGAGGCGGTTCCCTCTCGCCCACTGTGGAAGAAGCCCAGCAAGTGCGCAAACTCGAACCCAGACTCCTGCTGCCACGAGTCCGTGCGATTCTTCATCGCCTCGTCCCAGAACATCGTCGGCGCCTCCTCCCCGCGCTCCAAGAACTTGCGGATGTGCTTCTCCCACTTCTTCATGAGATGGAACTTTGCCTCGTGCGACGTGATGTACACGCCCTCAGAGTCGAAAGGCGGCAAGCCCTCCTGGTACGCAACCAGACCGACCTGCGTCAACCAGTAGAACGGCAGCGCGTTGAAGAGGAAGCGCTGTTGTGACTCGGGCACGTCGCGCGGGGTTTCGGGGGACTGTTGCCAGCTCTCGAGCCAGCAGTGCAGCAGGATCTGAAGGTGATAGACGCGGTCCTTGTCGACAAAATGTGGCTTGAGCTGCTGGCGCGCGCCGCCCTCAGTCTGCTGATGGAAAGGAAGGCGGTCGCGCAGGTACATCTCGAACAACTTGCGCATCATCGCGTGGATCATGATGAAATGGCCGAAGGGACTGCAGAGGTATTGGCGGGGCTCGTTGAGCGGGTTGTCGCGCACAAGGTAGAAGTAAAGCGATTTGAGGTAGTGGCCGCAGAGCCGTATCTCGATGTCACCGTAAGGAGATGGCGTTTGGAGAATCTGGGCCCACTCCGTTGCGTCTTTGGCGGCCCACAGCGCATCCTCAGCAGGAAGCCCGAGTGTGAATTGCTCCGTGTGTAGGGTGGGGGAGAGATTGAAGAAAATCGCATGGCAGCAATCATGCAGGTAACACAGCCAGAGCGCCCTAGACCCAGTTCGCTCAGCGACCTATCCCTATGATGGATGATAATGGCTACCGGACATACCTCTTGGCAGACTCATGCCTCACCCAGTCCCTCCATGACTTCTGCACATTTTCGGGGTCGGAGAAGTCGATCGGCTGGAGCTTCCATTCCCGGGTTTTGTCAACGAAGCCATTCAAACGGAGCATCTACGCACGCATTAGCTACATCTGATTCGGATGGGGACGTCTGGGGGACACATACCATGACAATCATGCCATGATAGACATTCGACTTTGCGCGTTGCTCCGGGTTCCTGTGGAACATGCCGATTGTCTGGATCATGCCTGAAGCCAACGCAAGTTGGATGATCGTGTCATAGTCCGTCGCGTGTGACTTTGCAAGTAATAAGCACCAGGGTCAAAGAATAGGAGGGAAGGCCAGCAAGACTCACCAAGTCAGCGATAATCTCATCTCGTACGGTCGAGAGTACCCGATCAATGAAGTTCGTCGCCGCGGGGGACTCAAAGTACATCGCGCCACTAGCTTTCGATGCCTTGACAAGCAACGGGTGGCGGGGCTCCGACAGGAACGTCGGTAAGTGAACGACGGGCATGTGATACGTAAACGTGTTGAAGAACGTTTCGACTAGACCACCCATCAGCCACAATCCGAGAGGGGTGGACGAAGGATACACGCACTGAATTCGTACATCTCCGGGAGCGTAGGCCAATCCTGGGTAGCGGTCATTGCCTGCGTCTGGGACAGCACCTCATTCACCTCGCTTTCAGGTATCGTCGTCGGATCCGCATACATAGGCACGGAGGGCGAGGGTGTGGCGTAGATGGCAAGCTGAGCGGGGTTGTTGAAGAAGGCTTCCATCATCGCGGGGTCGACAACGATCGACTCGAGCCTGTCGGTGAGCATCGCCGTCGGATCCTGCAGGAAGTGCTGTCCTGGTACAGAGGGGTTCTTCTGGAAACTGGTCGTGAACACGTCCGAGAAGAGGCTGTCGTACATCTCGTTGGAGAACAGGTCGCCGTACATCCTCCCATCAGCGCCTTGCTCGTTCCCGTTCCCGTCGTTCCCGTTTCCGTTGATGGTCGATAACGCCAATGTCGACTTCACTAAGGTACTCGTAGAGGGCCCAGCAGGCGTGCTGAGTACAGCAGCTGCAAGCGGGTCGAAGTTCACCGTCGAAGTCGGCATGGGAGTAGTAGAAGCGGCGACCGTCGACGGGGGAGAGAACGCCGACAACGAACTCATGTTGCTGAACAGATCGGACGGCGAGGAGAGGCCGGGGATGGTTGAAGATGTGGACCCAACGATGCTCGTGGGCGACTGCGACGACTGATCGGCCTCAGGTGGAGAGCCTTGATTCTGTGATGATCCTGAAGGAGAAGTTGTCGCCTCCGGGGACGAACCCTCCTTCTGCGAGCTGCTTCCGGCCTCCGGACTGTCGGCGGCAGAACCGTTGGCATACACGCAGTCGCGGCCTCGCGTCTTGCATTTCGAACAGGGCCGTTGCAGGTCGCACTTGACCTTAGACTCGGCGCAGCTCTGGCACGACTTGCGACGCGATCGATTAGCAGACCTAGACGGGTCGTTAGCCTGATCCACGCATTCTTCAGACAGCGTATGGACTGACGAATCGCAGCAAGTACGTCTATGTCGGGTGAGCAAGTCGCTCCGAGTGAACTGAGCACGGCAGCGCTGTTGGTGATGTGAGCACACAATGACAATATTCAGGTAGGATGAGCACGTACATCGCACTCGTGCCCGCGTTCGTTGGAGTCTGTTCCGAACGGGCGTTAGTTTGAATGACTCCGAGTGGCGGTACCGAAAGTACTTACGCGTCTTGAGGTGGCGATTCAAGTGAGTCGTCCGGGTGAACTTGGCACTGCACAGATGGCAGAACTTCGTCTGAGGCAAGGTCGGTATGTTGCCCCTATGGGACCGCATCTTGCTTACGGCCCCATTCTTCCTGCGAGGCAAGCCCGAGTCGGCCGCCGTGGAGGTGGATGCCAAGGGCAGAGAGGTCGTCGGGATGTCCGGAGGTGGCTGGAGAGCATCAGCGGACATCGTGGTGGGTTACAAGATGGCGGATAAAGACAGAGTGATTATATGGCGTCTTGCAGCTCTATCACTTACGGCAAACGCACATCGTTTGTTGCGCGGCCTTCGGCGGGTCGTTAGGAGCTCGCAAGCCACGTGGAGTTACTGAGTAAGAAGTTTTACGAGGACTCGCCTGGGAGGGCCTGGAGCGCTGAAACCAACCTCCTAAGTACAAAAGTAACTAGTCTGGATCCTGATGGCGAGTCGTATCTATGAGTGCGAAACCTCTTACTCCGAGAACAACGCGTGGTGGCGAGAACTCGGGAGAGGAAGACGGAGCGGGGAACGCAGGCGGACGACGCGGCCTTTACTCACAAGTCATTCGAGCACTCCACCTCTCAGTCGGTCACCACTCGCTCAATATTGTCAAACAACGCTGACATCTTGGAAGCGCGATCGGCAAGACATTTCAATTCGGGACGAGCATGGGCGTTGCAACATTGACATGCAGAAAGGGGCGTGAACCTGCATATCATTATGTATATGTCGCGTACGCCGCCCAAAGACCTCCCGAGGACCAGTGTCCGGTTCGTGGTGACCCGACGTATGATAGAGAAGACGATCTGATCATATATATATACTTGGTGTTGATGAGCTTTCGAGACCCGCTCTGAATGGCGATCACAGATACACGATCAACGCCTCGGAGGCAAGCACCGACACCGTCAGCGCACTCCCACTGACCGCAACAGACTCGAAGTTCTGCGTGCCCTGCTGCACACACGTCGACGAGAACGTGCCGCCCCCGCCGATCGTCACAGCCGCGCCCTGGTCCGTGCGCGCCGTCGCGCTCGAGGCGGTCAGCCGTTTCGCCCGCTTGGTCCCGCTCGCCGTCGTCAGCCCGGTGAACTGCACGGACGCACTCGCGCGCGTCCCCGAGCCGCTGAAGTTGTCGGAGTTCACGACGAGGAGGCGGAGGGGGGCGTTCGAGGACGAGTAGACGGCGTACGTCGCGATGGCGCTGGAGCCGTTGTCGAGCGCCGCGACCTTCGCGCCGTCCGTGCCCAGGAACTCGGAGACGAAGACGGCCCCGTAGTACGGCGAGTAGACGTTGTTCTGGCCCCACCAGCAGTATGCCTGTTGGGAAGAAAGCGCGCATTGAGCGGATGTTGGGCTTACTTATCAGCACACTAGCGCATCCGGGACTCACGCAGTTGCCGATGGTTCCGTGATGGAAGTAGAGGCGATCGGCTCCAATCAATGCGCTTTGGAGGACGTAGTCGACGATCCACAGCGCAGCACCGAAGGTGGGACTGATTCCTCCACCACCGCATGTCGCTGTGATTGTCATGATCATAGTCACTGATCGCACCATCCTTCAAGGCCCAGACGCACTCACCGGAGTTGGTCTCGCCGAGGAAGAACTTCTTCCCAGCGTTATGTGCGGCCGTTGCCTCTGCCTTGAACTGGCTGACGTACTTCACGATGCCCCTGTGCCCGAGGTCAGGCAGTATGCAGTGAGTCCGGATTTTATGCTCACGAGTGGCTCATCAGGCTGGTCAAGTTGGTGCTCGCACCATTGCAAGCAGACTGAGGGTAGGAATGCCGCGAGATCGTCTTGATGGTGTTCAACGCAGCACTTCCGATGCTGGAGATGAGCGTCTGGGTATTCCAAGACAGGTAGACAGCTCCTTGGAAGATGTTTCCCAACTATAGCACGACAGCAAGTCAGCTCTTCTCGCGCAGATGGACTCGCCCAAAACGCCATCTACTCACGCTGGGTGCTAAGGCAGTGAACCATTTCGCCTCATTTTGTATGTCAATAGAGTTGCTCCACCCGGTGCCCGAGGCAATCGGAGAGCTGCTCGCATACACTGAAGTTCTCGTGTCAGCATGTTGCAAAACAAGCGCGTTCAGATAGAGACTCACAGTCGGGCTCGTTCCCGAGTTCTATAGCGTAGAGGTTGCTCATGGAGGACTTGGCCCTCTGGGCAGCCGACAGCGAGTTCGCCTGGTTGTTGAGCTGGCGATTCAGCCCGACAGTGACCTGACCCTTCAATTGGGACGCGAGCGAGAAGAACGAAGGCCCGTAGGTAAGACTCGACGGTGCATCCTGAGGGGACGAGACGCTATAGTTGACTGCAGATGCGAGGTTCGCGTCGTAAGTGGCACGATCTCTGAAGAGCAAACGCACGCGTCTGTCAGTTGAGCTGCAGAGATATACACCAGATGGTACTCACTGGGTCGTGCCGCCGATACGTATGGCCGGCTGGGCGTTCCGGAGAGTCGCGATGTTGGCGAGACAGTTGTTCGTCCCCGCCATCTGCGTGTATCCTGGTAGAGTGAAGAACTCGATCGACACGCTTACGAGGGACGGATCTACAGAAGCAGCTCCAGAAGGAGGGGTTGACGGAACTGCAACGGCGCGCACATGGCAAAGCCACACCAGCGCTGCAAGGAGGGCGGAGAACCGAGCCATACGCGCGAGTACAGCGGCGAGGACGCACAAGGACTGGTCGACGATAAAAGGAGGCGTTCTGGAGGCCATAGCGAGGAAACTGCGGCTTTATAGCGCCGCTCGGTGCATTGCCGGATGTCGGCGGCGGGAAGGGCAGGTGCCACGAAGGTAGGCCATGTCAGGTCCGAATTTCTTTACGCGGTTGAAAGGAAGGTCACAGTGTGCACCCGCGGACCGACTGCGAGGCACCAAACTGGAGAAGTACGACAAAGAGGCCTCCCATGTGATCCTCCCAAATCGCGGGAAGGCGAACAAGGGATGATACACGGATATAGCGGTATATTGACTCGCGTTGGGTCTCGAGGATGCGGGGAATATAAGCTTTGCTGATCCGGCGGTCCAGTGCGTCCCGGACGGTCATCTGAGTACCGAGTGGTCAACGACCAGTCGCAGGCTCCGGCTACATGCCTCCCTCAGAGAGACGCATGCAAAACCAATGAAGAAGAAGGGGCAGCGTGCACCTGAATATACAGTGATGCTCAACAACGGTCTGGTGCTCTAGGACAGTCGCGACTCACCGGGTACTTGACATCGTCCGGGTAACCCTCTTTGTTGAGTTCTGACCACCACCGTCAGACACTGGGATCCCCGTATGCTACGGTGAGAGTTGATCGATCTCAACGCGCGTAAGCCAGTACTGCCTGTGCCGAAAGTACGTTTAGGCTGTCGATCGTTCGAAGACTGGCCTGACAATCACTACTTACTGTGTGTGGGTATCGGAGTATGTGCGCAACGAACTGAACTAGTGTCCTCCGAGCAAAGAACGAGTTTGTAGGTGAATTTAAGTGGGATGACGAGGTATGTGGCTGGATGGTGGTGGGTGAGCTGGGTGAGGGAAGCGCCTTGCTCGCTCCTTCCCGCCATCAGGCCGCCGATTTCCATATCCGCTCATGCGGTCGGTCTGGGCGCCTACACGTGACGTCACGCGTCGCGTCGCGTTGTGTCCGCTTCCTGCTCTCGTCGCGACTGGCTCCGTCGTGCACTTGAGTAGGCAGCTGGCCTGAGAACGTTCTCAGGAGTGAATTCTACTTTGACAATACTCACCTACGGTAGACAGGTTGTTACGTGTAGACCTGGATAGACTTCAGGGCAGTGGAGGATGCCGGAATTCATGACGTCAGTTCTCCTTCGCCTATGAACCCATCCCTATATCCATCCCCCCGCGCTACCTCAGCTTGCTGCTAGTACTTACTACTTACCACGACCACCTCAGCCTAACAATCCGAGCTCATACAGACCGCCATGCTCGCGCGCACCGTCTTCGCCCAGGCTCTCCGCCAACACATCTGCATCGGTCCTCGTCCCATCTTCGCCGCGCGGGCCCTCCACAGCACCGCCAGCCTTTCCAACAGTTCCAACACTCACCCCTTCTCCTTCCTTCCAGCCAACTCCCTCGAGCCCAAAGCGAAGCGCACGAAGGGACTCACGGAGATCCGAGGTCCCTACTATGCCCCAGTCACGCAGACGTATCTCGACGAGCTGCTCAGTGATTGGGGCGAATACGTCGATGGCGTCAAGTTTGCTGGAGGAGCATTCTCGCTCATGCCCGAGGATAGGCTGCGTGCTCTCATCGATACTGCACACAAGCATGGTAAGCTGCAGTTCGTCCTATCTATTCCGGGCGCATGCTGACATTGCCACAGGCTGCTACGTGAGCACCGGAGGATTCATCGAGCGAGTCCTCTCCACGTCTGGTGGGGATAAGTCCGTAGTCTCCAAGTACCTCTCAACCTGCAAGAACCTCGGGTATGCTGTCAGCTGCCTATATTTCCGAACAACGTCTGAGTGAATCCCTAGCTTCGACGTGCTCGAGATCTCTTCGGGCTTCCTGTCCATCCCTACTGACGACTGGGCCTCGCTGATCGAGTTCACCGCCGCACACGGCCTCAAGCCCAAGCCGGAGGTCGGCATCCAGTGAGCATCTGCCTCATTACATCCACCCTGTCATCACGGCGCTGACCACTTCCTCTAGATGGGGTGCAGGCGGCGACGCGTCCGTCGAAGAGCTCGAATCAGCCGGAACTCGCGACCCGAAGTGGCTCATCGACCGCGCGAAGACCTTCCTCGATGCCGGCGCATACGTGCGTTCGCTCGTCCACTGTTTCATCTAACACTAAGGCTGAGCTGTTGCTACCTATGTAGATGATTATGATTGAGAGCGAGGGCATAACCGAGAACGTCAAGAACTGGCGCACGGACGTCATCTCCGCCGTCACCTCCGCCCTCCCCGCCGAGAAGATCATGTACGTCCGCGCCCCATCTCCGTTCTGATTCTGCTTCTCCTCCTCCTCTCCTCCGTCATCGTCACACGGAGTCTGACCACATGCTTACAGGTTCGAAGCGGCGGACCCCGAGGTCTTCGCGTACCACATCCAGAACCAGGGCGCTCGCGCGAACCTGTTCATCGACCACTCGCAGGTCGTGCAGCTCGCGTGCCTCCGCCGCGGCATCTGGGGCACGGGCAGCACCTTCGCGCGCGTCGTCACCTTCGAGGGCACCGGCGAGCACTTCCGCAAGGGCGGCCGGGCGGTGCATAACGAGCCGTCGGAGAAGTACTGAACGGTTGTGCTCTGAAGGCTACCGTGATGCGTGCAGGATGGAGGATGGAGGATATCTAGGGAGAAGTATAACACCTACTAGCAACAGTGCGGAAGGACTTCTTTTCTTGTATATTAGGTTGTAATATGTATCGATACTACTTTGTGACCCCACGCCTATCTCAGGCGACAGCTCCGTCTTCCCGCGGGCCGATGAGATTGCGAGAGCGAGGCAAGAAGACTCTACATTATTATACATCGTACATACACCCACCGTAGAGTACAACCAGCAAGAGTATGAAGGGAGATCGTACAGTCCGTGGCCGCCATGCGACGTTTGCGCTTCATCCGCAGAACTCGAATCCAGGGCACCCGATTGCAGTGCCGAAGTCTGCCAGTGCGGGCAAGCGAACGAGTATTAGGACGGGGACCACGGCGAAAATTTAGTACTCACTAGACCCGTCGACCTTCGCGACAGCGAGGAGAGCCTGCAACACACCGCCGAGACCCTCTCCAGCAAGCATGCCCGCCTATGACGATGTCAGTCATTTTGGGTCGACGCTGAATACTCGCGCAGCGGGACGTACAGCAACGGCGAACATGTACATGTCGAACCCCGCGGGGTTCTTCCGCGCCCAGAAGTAGTTGAAAACCGAACCGAACGCCCTGTCAAAACAGGACAGTTAGATCGACAGAACCAGAAAACAGGAAGGAGGCGCAGGCAAACTCACATCGCGATCGAGAACGGAATCTGGGGTGCGACGAATGCCTGGGCGTGCAGATATCACGATCAACCCGAGAAGACGGGGGTGAAAGCCAAGAAGAAAAAGTAGAAGCAAGCGAGACACGCACCAGACCGACAGCGTTCCAGTTCGGAATCCAGTGCCAGTGCTTCTTCGGGACCCACAGGTGCTTCACAACGACCATGATCACCGTCCAGATCCCAAGCGCGATGGCGGTGAAGCCCGCCGACTTGGGGATCGCTATTCATGGGCAAGGAGGTCCACTTAGTTTGTGCGGCGCAGGGGAGGGAGACGAGAGAAGACGAGAGCATGACGTACGTAGGGAGGGCAACGCGACAGCCTGCGCGACAGCGACCCACGCGCTCACACTCGGGGCCTGATACGTGCACTCCTGCACCGTGCTCGACCTGCGCGTGTGTTTCAATCCCTGAATCCTTATTGTGAACTTGAAGGATGGGTGTCGACTCACAGGATGCACGGACTCGCGGTCGCGAAGAGGATGAATAGGGCGACGTTCAGGAAGATGGCCACGACGGAGCCGCAGAGCTGCGCGACGAACTGGTTTCGGGGCTTTGCGCGCAGGAGGTACCCGGTCTTCAGGTCGCCTGACGACGTTACAGGCGTACAAGTCAGCAATCAACTCCAAGACGT
>JABYQS010000455.1:0-21933 GCA_022592435.1 Cerioporus squamosus
ACAGACCCAGGGGAAGTGAGCTGGACACTGATCATGACAAAAGCGTCGTGCTGTCTCCTCTGTCCCCGCGTGTCGCTTAACCGTCCGCAATGTCCCGGTGACGCAGACTACATGTATGTGACGGGTCGCGTCTGGACGCGCAAGTTGAACTTGCTGTAGGCATTGGCCCGTCGACAGTGATGTACTGTGTGTTCTGTTATTCCTGCTCTTGTCGGCGGTCGCTACAGCGGCGGTAGGGACGTCAGCGCAAACGCATGGCACAAATCACGATCTTCTTGCAATCGCGCTATCACTGTCAGCAACGCGTACTAGCAAAGCTCCTGTGCCGGGACTGGAACCCGACACGACCTGGACAACAGCAACGGCAACGGGGACGTAATATAGCCTGTGGACATCCACCTTCGTTACTCCAGTAGCAAAGCAGCGGGATGGCCGAATACGCTGGAGGCCTCATATCTCCCGTGATTCGCCGCAGGTTCGCTCGTAGATCCCACCGCGCATTCCATCGACTGTGAACGCTTATCAGCTCACAGAAGTCCCGAAGTTCTAACATCGTTTCAAACAAACTCACCCGTCTCACAACACACGATAGACTCGCATGCGGTCGCCGATTCCAAACCAAGAGATCCGCACCACTGCATGGCACTCATGGGTACTCGTAGTACTAGTTACTAGTCGGCTGCGCAGCAGCAGTCGCTTTCAGTGCCTACCGCATCCTTCTTTACCGCAACCTTGTGAGCCCTCGCCTCCCTCGTACGACCAAGCGCCTCGTCGAACCGCTGGCGGTACCGCTCGGCCGCCTCCTCCGCATCCACGAGCTCCGCGTCCGCTTTCTCCATCTCGCACTCGACCGTCCCGATCGCCTTCACCGTCCTCGAGAGCTCAGACGAGACGTCCGGGGGCGCGTCGTTCAGCGCAGGAGAGACCGTCAGTACTTCGGAAAGCCTCTGCGCCGTAGCTCCGGTCTTCGCGCGGAGAGCTGCTTGTGCCCTGCTTGAGATTTCCCAAGGTCGCAGCTTTCTGTGCGGCAGTTCGCCGTTTTGCCATGCTGGTGGCTTCACAAACTTGGACGAACTTGGACGAGTGCAGGTTTGGTGCAGGTGACGCCGGTTGCTACTGTAGCTCGGCAGGCCGGACCGGCGCGAGGATGGCCGCGGTCTTGAACCTACCTGCAGCTTGTCCACGAATGCTACGGTTCGCTGCAGCCAGTACCGCAGCACTTCCTCGTCGTAGCGTATATCAACCAGCGAACATCTCCCACTTCGCCGCTTATCTCACTTTCACCTCACGAAGTTCACCATGAGCGAGAAAGTCACGACACCTCCGAGTCCTCCTCGTACCGCGGCGGCGACTACTAACGCGTCGGAGAAGCCAACCGTGGACCAAGGCGAAGCCGCTTCGTCCACCGTATCGCAGTCTCCCGAACGCGGTCGAGGCCGTGGCGGCCGGCGCGGCTGGGGTCGAGGGAGAGGTCGAGGAAGGGGACGGGCCCGGGCCGCACCCCCAACCCTGCCCAAGACCAGGATCGCGAGGGCGGCACCGCAAAGGAGGCCGAGCCTTCAGCACCCGCGGCTGTCCCTCAGGAGGGAAAGGAGAAAGCTCCCGATGTTGACGACACCGAGGCTGCGCCTGAGGATGGTGGCCCTTCGGGAGGCGGGAAAGCCCGACGTCGTCCTCAAAGGGAGTGGAAAGAGAGGCCACCTAGGCCCAATCTAACGCATTGTAAGTCTTGACTCTTGTAGCTTGAGCTCTACTTCGCATGCACGCTAATCTCCTCTGATGCAGTCCTCGCCATCCCGCTGGTGAGTGAGATCCAGATCGTTTCCTCGCGGTCACGGTGATAACCTCAGATCTGACGAAACGATCCTAGGGCCATAACCCCGCTTTCCGCGAGAAGCTCTCGGCGTTCACGAACGCCCTCCTCGCCGCCGACCCCGCGATCCCTGGCCTTGATTCGACCATCGTCATGCCCGCACGCAGGATGCACTTCACCCTCGGGGTGATGTCGCTCCACCGTCCCTCTCCGACCGATCCCGACGCTCCGGTCAGAACGCTGGAAGAAGCGACGAAAGTGCTGCAGGACCTCAAGCCAAAGATCCTCACCATGCTCAACGGCGAGCGGCTTCGTGTGTCCTTGGACAGCATGGACATCATGAAGCCCGAGCGTGGAGACCAGAAGCGTGCGAATGTCATGTGGGTCGGCCCCGCGGGAGGCGACAGCACGGAGCGTCTCATGGCTGTAGGGAGTGCGTGAACCTCCCGGCGTGCAACGACAGTGGCTGACATTTGGACACGATGTAGAGCTCATAAAGCAGACGTTCGAGGAAGCCGGCCTCCTCATCGACGAGAACCGCCCGTTGAAGGTAAGCGACCCTGCTCCCTCGTTGCATTATCCAGTACTCAGTCGTTTTGCTCCTGATGCAGCTGCATTGTACTGTCGTGAACACTATCTACCGCAAACCCCGTCCGCGTTTCCGACAGCCCTTTTCCTACCCGTCGATCCTCGCGTCAGAAGCCATCGAGTCGGTTCTCGTGCAGGACGAAATCGTGGATGCGACAGAGGCAGACAAAACCTTGAAAAAGGGTCCCATCAAGGTCGACCTCGGAGAGTGGGATATCGACGAGGTTCAAATTTGCGAGATGGGGAGCTGGGGTCCCGAGGGCGAGTATCGCGCGGTCGCGCGCTGTCCACTCGTTTGAGGACGCGGCATGCCTCGTGTGCCCCATTCGTTCAACTGGCCCAAGTCTGTACATGGAATTTGTTGCGTCCGTGCGTTGTGTACTGTTGTAGGTTGGTTGTAGGCTGCTAACTATGCATTGGAATACGGAGTACTGACCTTCGAGCGTCTGTCTCGGCCTGCTTCTTGACCTCTTCCCATCATCCCGAGCTGAGAGCTCGGAGCTGGGACGTCTGAACCTCTGCACTCATCCTCTACTGTCTCAGTACGCGTCAACTGACGACAACTCATTGCTCCGTGCTCTACATACTCGATTTTTCAGGACGAAGTGTCAGCACGCCAGTCGAAGAAGACGTGCAAGTCAGGGACACACACCGACTACTCATACGCGCACGCACCCTGCTCAATTGGATCTGTTTGCAGTATTCACGGGCCCTGAGATCATCGTCGACCTATCACTTGTGCGTACCCGCTCCCGCTCTCCTCCTCCGCTCAGTGTCGCATGGCACTCAGGCTGACATCCTCCGCCAGCCCTCCCCCGCTCCCCGTCCGCTCACAAACTGACGCGTCTTCTCACTATCTTCACGACCTCCGCGCACCCAACATTCTAGTCTTGCTACTCATACAGTGCGCAGCTATGCCCTTCCAAATCCCCTCCGTCCGCATCGCACAAGCCTCGCCCTCGATCTCCCTCGAGAAAGGCTCCTACCGCATGCGCGCCCCGCCCTCCCGCTCGCCCTCGCGTCCCTCCCGCCCCGCACGCCTGAACTCCGCCAAGTCCCACTCCCAGAATCCGGACGGTGACGACGACACCGCGAGCCGCAGTGCGCTCGGGGCCGTGAGCGAGTTCGTGCCCGCGTCGTACGAGAAGCGAATGGCTTTGCTCGTCATGCTCCTGACGTGCGCGATGCTCGCCAGCTTTGGGACGGCGTGGTATCTGTGGACAACGAGGTGCGTGCTCTCTGCGTAATGAACCTTGCAGCGAGGGCTCTGACGTGCGGACTCTCGGCCAGCCACCCTGCACATCGTCTCCGATGACCGCTTCCCCGTGCTATCGAACTTCAACTGCTCTCTCGCTGTCCCCCTGCTCCCGCTCTCCTCGTTGTTGCTATTCTTATACCTGTTTTGTACGTGCTCTGTACGCTCACATCGCTATCTCGTCGCTGCAATGTACATACCTCCCTGCCTTGTACTACAGTCATTCCGTCGCGTGCAGTCTGACATCCGACAGTGCGCTCGTATCAGTCCTCGACCACCATGTCCGCATCGACATCACCCTGCTGCTCCTCCGCCTGCTCGACGCTGATATGGCCAGCTGGCCGCCACACGTTCCCAGCGGTCATCTTCCACAGCCGCACGCGTCCATCGTTCCCCGCCGACGACAGGATCGTCCTGCAAACACACACGTCAGCACCGCTCCGAGAGTCAGACGCCGCAGCCCGAACGCACCCTGTGATGTTCCACTCGACCCTTCCGACGGTCGACCTGCGCAACACCTGGTCAGCAGCAGCAGCGGCACCCACCCCGGGTGAACAAAACGACGCACTTGTGATCGTCAAAGTCGCCCACTATGCTCGCGCCCCATCTCCTCTCGCCCTCCTCGTCCTCGCCGTCGATATCCTCGTTGGGCGTCGGCGGCCGCACCCTCCATATCCGGACGTGCCCGTCGCGGCTGCCTGTCGCGACGAGGTGATACGACCGCCCGCAGGACGGCGCCCACGCGACGGAGGTGACCGCGAACGTCTTCGACTCGTCCCCGTTCGCTGCGTTCGGGTTCGCGGGTTTCGGGTCTGCGGGTGCAGGGAGCGCGGGCGGTGCGGGGTTGAGCGAGAGGAGCGTGGACGGGCGGCCGGATGAGTTGAGTTGGATGATCTGTGCGGCGCGCGGAGTCAGTGTGGTGAGCGGCGAAAAGGGAGGACGGGCACGTACTTTCACGACGCCGTCGATCCCGCAGCCTGCTGCGATGATCTCGCCCCAGTACTTGTCCTTGCACCACGATATGCACCATCCTCCGTCCGCCTGCGCCGCACGCACCCGTGAGTCCAGTCCCTTCAGCAGCGCGTGCTACGTACCTCTCGTGTCCCGAGCCCCGGGCGCCCTGACAGCTGGCTCTGGCTCGCCTGTTGCTGCAGCGCATGTGCGACGAGCGACGCCGAGTTGCCGTCAAGCCCCGACGATGTCTGTGTAGGGGTCGCGCTGGCCATGGTATGCACGCCCGTGCGCGTAGACGGGGACGCAGCCGGAAGGGAGAGGACATCCACCTCCTGGTCGAGCTGCCAGGACGCAAGCGACGGCTGCTCGAGGCACTCGTATATCCGCAGGCAATTGTCCGATGCTATTGTCGCCTGTCCAATCGACGTCATGATACATCAGACCAAAGGTAGGCAGGGACGTACCAGCTTGAGCCCGAAGTGCTGCGGGGCAAACTCGACCCCGCGCACTGTGCCCTTCGCGTCGACGAGCATCGCGCGCTCAACCCAGCGTGTTGTGCTAGACGAGGCGGCGGGGCCGGCACCGTTGAGTTGCGTGCCGTCAATGTCCGGGGAGGAAATCTGCTCCCAAACCTTGACGGTGCGGTCGAAGGACGCGGTGGCGAGGATCGTGCCGAACTCCGGGTGTGCCCAGCTCACTTTTGAGATCGCGGCGTCGTGCGCCTTGGGTTGACGGGTGAACATGTGGAGGGGTTTGACGGCTTAGACGACGTACCTTCCAGTCGTGTTCTAGGGACCAGGAACCCGTGTTCTCGTCCAGCTGCCACACTTTCACCCTGAAGAACAAAACCATAGGTAGTTGCATTCAATATGAGGCAGTTCACATCACAGGAGATAAGATGAACCTCTGGTCAAGACTGCATGTTGCGAGGCGGAGACCGTAGAAGTCGTAGGACGCGTCTGTGACCAGGTCGTTGTGCGCATTCGGTATCAGACCCGTCTGAATCATTTCCGCCGGAGTACCAGTTCCAGCGATGTACCAGACAGAATGTAATGGAGCAAGCACAAGGTACCTGGTAGATGTAAAGAAGCGGAGATGGAGGCAAGGGACAAGCACACCTCCCGCGAAAGTGGCGGCGAGGACGCGATCTGAACGCGTCGCGTCAAGCACCCCGTGTATATAGAGGCACAAGTAAGTCCCTCATGCGGAGGACCCTTAGCTCAATCGGTAGAGCTTTGTACTTATGAGGTTACCATATGTTATGCAAGGGTCCCGAGTTCGATTCTCGGAGGGTCCACTTTTTGCGCGCGTTCCGGATCCACAAGTACCAGTACTAGTACTCTCATAAGTTCTCTCTATGTTCGCTTTCATGTAGCTCAGTCTAATTTCCAGCCAAATACACCCTCGCTCTCTGCCAGCCTCTCGCACACCAGCTCGACCTTCCTGTCGTCCACGTTCGCAACAGAGAACCGCACCCACCGATCCTCGTCCATCACCGTCGCATTTTCCTCTCCCTTCGGCCCAAAGAACCCGGCCGGCAGCGTCACCACACCCATCTCCATCGCCAGCCGCCTGCACACCTCGTTCGCATGCACGCCCGCAAACGGATGGCGCACAAACGCATAGTACCCGCCCTGCGAGCCGATCCTCCACCTCCCCGGCAGCCGCTCCCCGAACAGCGTGTGCCGGTGCGCGACCGCCTCCGCCGTCTCGCGCACAAACGGACGCAGTGCAGGGACGAGCGGGGCGAGGGCGACCTGGGGCGGGCGCGGGGCGCAGATCTGGAGGTTGTCGAGCGCGGTGTTGATGAAGGGGAGGAGCGCGGGCGAGGCGCAGACGAGGCCGAGGCGGTGCCCGGGGATGCAGTACGACTTGGAGAAGGAGAAGAGGTGGACGAAAGTGCTGCGCCAGGACCAACCCGCAGGGAGGCCGCTGCTGGTGTCGTTTGGCGAAGACGGGGAGGCGGAGGCGGGGGAGAAGAGGTGGTGCGGGACGCCGGTCGTTATGAAGTCGCGGTAGGTCTCGTCGAGGATGAGGGCCACGTTGCGCTCGTGTGCGAGCTTGGCGAAGGACGCAAGCAAGCTGTGAGGGTATATCGCGCCAGTCTGCGCATGTTGGGTCAGACGAGTACCGCAACAGCAAGCGTGAGAAGACATACCGGGTTGTTTGGGCTGCACAGGACGATGGCCTTCGTCTTCGGAGTGATAAGGTCCGCGCAGCGTTCCGGAGAAGGCATGAAGCCCTCCTTCGCATACGTATGTAGCAAGACGGGCTTGATCCCGAGCATCGTCAGAGTCATCCTGTCAGGCAACCGAGTAAGCTATCCGTGCATGCAGGACATCCAAGCGATTCCCTACTCATGGTTGAAATACCTAAACAAACGTAGGTCAGCACAAGCCTTAGAATATTCATACAGAGAGCTTACCAAGGAACAGGCAAGATGACCTCGTCCCCAGCATCCGCCAGTGCCGTCGCAACAGCAACGAAAGCCATATTGCACCCCGCAGAAATCGCGATATCGTCCGGCGTGACGTCCGCGTCCGCGCCATACCGGACCTTCATCTCCTCAACCATCGCCTTCCTCAGCGCAGGCTCGCCCGCATTCGGGAGATAGCCGCAGCTGGTCGGGGAGGCAGCGGCCTTCGCGAGGGCGTCGAGGAGGATCGGCGGTGGCGGGACGCCTGGAACACCCTGCGACATGTCGAGCAAGGGCCGGTCTGCCGTCGCGCGGTATGCATCACCCCATGCATATGCCTGCGGGATCCTAGAACACGCAAGCGGGTGAGTCAAAGCATGTCTTAAACGGCTGGACAGGGAGTTGGCGCAGGTTAGGTGTTGTGGCGCACTCACGGGGGTTTTCCGGTGTTCTTGATCCCTTCGGAGAGACGGAAAGCGAGTCCGCCAGCCATTCTTACGTGCCTTCGGCCTGCGGAGGCGGACGGTGTTGCAGACAAACCTGCACGACGTATACCAAGTGCGAGATAGCCATGGCGGATAAAAGACATCGCGCGCTCGAGTCAGAGTTTATCGCACTTGTTAGTTGCTTGTCAGTAAAGAATATTGATCCGGCTGGCGGACCGGTCTTCCGGCAGTAAGTTCATGTGAAGCGAGTCGCCAGAGCGCCAGAGCTCACCCCCAACTTCCTCTCCGACGTCGTACGCGTATGTCCAACCGCCAAGGTACGTTGTGAGTAAGTATACTTGCCCGTTTTGCATGCGACACAGGCTATGCGCGAGCTAGTCCATTAAGGTCAAGTCCCAGCCGTCCAGTAGGTGTCGCGGCGCCGAGTGGGCGTACCTGGTTCCACTCAACAATTCTCCCTGGATTGTGCCTTCTGGTTCGCCGCCTCGTCCGCTGTGCGGCCTCCTACGATCTCAGATAGACTCCTCGAATATCCGACACTCATGTTTTCTGAGGATACCCGAAGCGGAAGATGCGTATCCGACAAGGAACTGCCCCAACTTCCACCTCAAACTAATCGCGCCGGTACTAGCCTGCATATCCTGCAATACTTCGAAGTCGACGCCCAGGTCCACCGCAGACCAGACGGACACGTCGAGATTGCCGCAATATCGCTTGAGAGAGTGCACCCGACCGACGAAAGACGACTGTTGGTGGGTGCGTGGGTGTTGCTAACCTTCGATCAGACGATAGGAGAAGTCCGGCAACTCGATGCAGAGGAACTGCGGGGCTTGGGCCGCATGGCCCGGGACAGCAACCCTGCTAGGGTCCTGCGTGTCTGTCCGGAGACGGACGGGAACAAACGGTCGCCACATCAATACTGGTCTCAAACGTCCTGGGAATGCGTATCATGGGCTGAGCGGAGCAAGGCGCTTGGCGATTACCCAGAAAGCCGTGCGGGACGTACAAATTGGCCCATGCACACGGCCGGATACCGGTCACCGCTGAAGGATCCCGACACCATGGCCAGGTGAACCGCATTGTCCCCTGAGTCTTGCACGGAGGCGATAAATGTATGTATACGTGCTAGTACTAGTCATAGCTTGCATCCGAATATACCGTACTTGTCACCAGCAAGAAATCGATGTCCTTGACGGTGATTTCAAGTATGTGGCCTCCCCGTTGCCAACAGATCTACGGAGGTTGTCGACAGTGAACACCGGTCTCGTTACAACTCCCATACTATCTCTTGCTGCTTGTGCCTCATTCAGAACATTATGTAGTACCGACGACACTGGACAGTGTCCCACTAGGCACCTCGTTCCAACCATGTCGTGCACGTGCGAACCGTTATCCACACTCTCGGCAACGGTAACGGCGAACGGCCGCGACATTCGAACTCGGATGGACCCGCCGTGCGCTGAGACGTGTGTCGCGGTGCAGGACTCCGTCCCTGGATGTGCATGTGAGGCGTGAGAGTATGGTGTACGACTGACCGGGCTCGGATGCAGCGCTTGCTGAATCACGATGAGACCCGGGGGCATGTATTACTTCAAACACTGGCATACTGTGTGCATAGTGTAGAGAGCCTCCGATGACGCGCCGCACGGCCCTTTGTGACCTTCCGGTGCACTATGCCTGTTGTATGCGCAGTACTATGGGTGGAGACTGGCACGAAGCGGACGGCGCAGGGGCCGGTCGGCGGGGATCGAAAAACCATGACGCGGTGTCCCGACTTCCGTCCCGACTCCCGTCTGCGTTGGTCATCAAGGTCGATGTTGCTCAGAGACGGCCGCGACGTCGGTCGTCGGAGCACCCTGAACCGCATGCATGGTGACACGCCTCCTTGCTGGTATGTCTGTCATTGCGGCGGTGAGTGGGACTCGCGGGAGTAGATTCGTGGGGCCGTGCAGGACTGGCGGGGATTGCGTTGTGTTGACTGACTGGGCTCGGATGTGCCGCTTGCTGTGGTGAGGATGCAGTCTAGTGCACTTCGTGACCTCACGGCGCTAGGTGCAGGGGTGTGCGTTGCGCTGGCGTGGCGGCCGACTGGGGGAGAGAGATGGGCTGAGGAAGAAGAACCGTCGATCCAAGCCGTCATGACGGGTGATGTTGCTTGAGGCTTGATCGTGCCTGCTGACGGTGAGACTGCGCTCGAGTACATACAGCGTAGCCCATGCTTCAAACCACATTCACAGCGTCAGATCTCTTGCCTCGACTCGGACACAAAGTGCGCGGGCCCTTCGAAACGTTTTGCAAGATTGAGATTTCAGCAAGACCCCCGAGTCGTCGACGTCGTCGGTTCTGGCAGGTGCGACTCGGTCAGTGCACTGAGAGATCTTGAGTCCTTGAGCAGCCGCAAACGGACTGACGGGTCTCGCACGAGCAAATCATCGATGCTCCCCTGCAGGGCCGGGCTGAGTGCATATGCATGTCCAGGACGGTTCGCCATCCGACCAGGCTGGAAGTCAACGAGCCGCGAGCGACCGTACGTCGTCGAAAGCGCGATCGGTACCGGTGACGCGTCGCGGGGCAACACCTCCCGGTTACGCTGCCGGACAGCACAGTGCACGTGCGCCTGTGGGCTCCTGTGTCTGCGACATGGACATGCAAGCGGACAGCGCAAGGAGCAAGAGCAAGGAACAGGTCGACACAGCGACGACCGCAGCCATCGCCAGACTCCGCAAAGAGCGAGGAAGGAGCAGGGAGCAGGTTGAAACGGTGGCGAGCGCAGCGTCCCCGGGTGTGTGCTGGCCATCCATGTAAGTTGGTCATCGGCGGACTCCGCAAACAGCGAATCTGCCAGCGGACAGCGCAAGGAGCAGGGAGCAAGGAGCAAACTTGGGAAACGACAACGAGCGCACCCTCCCGTCCCGTCTGCGCACGCTGAGCATTCTTGTACGTCGGTCATCGATCATCGCCGGACTCCACGCGCCACGATGAATAGCGAGCTTGCCAGCATACAGCATACAGCATACAGCGGACGGCGCGAGGAGCAGGGAGCAGGGATCAGGGCGCAGGGCGCAGGAAACAGTACTAGTGACGAGCTGGTGCAACGTGCAACGCGCTCCGACCCGTCCTGCGCTGGTCATTTGCGTTCGTGGTCATCGCCGGACTCCGCGAAGGACGACGGAAGGAGCAAGGAGCAAGGAGCAAGGAGCAGGGAGCAGGTCGAAACGGTGAAGCGTGCTCCGCCCCGTCCCTGCGCTGGTCATCGCCGCGAATAGCGAGGATGCTCCGAGCCGGCCGCGACTTTCGTCGTCTCGGCGGAGCAGCCCTCTGAGCCGCCGCATGCACGGTGAGGTGACGCGCCTCCCTGGTGGTGCGCGTCGGAGAGGAGCGAGCGCACGCGCGATCCTTCCTGACTAGTGCTAGTGAGTGCTCACATGCATCCGAGTCTCGACAACGTACACGTACCCCGAGTATACGGCGGAACTGTGCCACTGCCTGGCAATCATGCATCATGCACTGTCATGACGCGGTCCCATCGACATATGCATCTGGATTCTGGAGCTGTACGCGTAGTGCGCACCCCGAGCGGACGGTGTCGGGCCCCGGCTCCCAAGTAAGTACGCGTATACTGTACAGAGATGGCGCGCACGGCGATCCTCCCGCGGTCGCACGCCCGGATCAGGGAGCGCACGCTACCCCACACGGAGAGCCCGCGGTTCGCGGATATGAACGTCAGAGCTTGTGCCAGCATTGTATGGTCCGGAAGCCGAGGTAAGCAGGCACAGCACTGAGAACTGAGAGCTTCAAGTGCGCAGTGCCGAGTCGAGGACGGGTCGATCCCGCGAGGAAGGGAGGCCAGGCCCAGGAGGACGGTGCGGCCCTTGCCCCTGGCCGCTCCCTGGGTGCCTCGAAGATGCGACGGAGCGGGACAGAGGCTGTGAACGCCATGTATGTGCGTACGTGCGTGGGGCAGACAGACGTGCGACGTGAAACAAGGAGGAGGGGCGAGTTGCATTTAGTAGGCAGGAGTGTCAGTGTGGCGTGCAGGCGTCGAGTGGGGCCTGGGTCGGGCGGGGTTAGAAGCTGCCACTGAGCGAGGCGGATGCAGATGCGGAGCAGAGAGAGGACCTGGGCGGAGATGAGAGTCCTCTCCCGGGGTGCTGTACGCGCACACGTCGGCGACCCAGGGGCGAACGGAGGAGACGTATGTACGCATCGGCGCATAGATCTGAGGACAAGACACGCCAGTCTGCGACTCAGCGAACGAGGCGGCGAAAGCGGGGGTGACAGACCTCAGGCTGGCCTGGACCGCGCGGACGAGATGCGGACGGTTTCGCACCGTGTTGAGTGTGGCGCAGGGGGCTCCTCCGCTTGCAGCCTTGCGCCGTGAGCTGACCGACGTGGGCGGTGCAGAGGGTATTGGGGCCGATGACGGAGCAGTGTCGCGCACGGACAGCCAGCGCCGCACACGCCTCCCGACTCCCGACTCCCGAGCGGACGGCGGGGAATGAACAGATGGCAGAAGCCGACAGGCACCGCAAGGCCTGGAGCGCCATCCGCGGCTGTTTCTCAGCACGTGGAGTCCATTATACCGCTTCCCGATCCGGATTTCTCGCCGTCGATATATACCGTCCTTTTTCTGGCGGGATCTGCACTCGTCTGCCCCCATCGCCCTGCTGCACTCGCACAACACACACCATGATCCGCTTCGACAACGTTCCGCCCGAGGTGATGCAGGCCATGTGCACGCCCATGCACCTCATCATCCCTGCCTCTCCCCAGCAGCACACCGGCGCTCTCTACCTCGGCTCCTTCTCTGCCATCCTCGACCCAACTCTCCTCTCCGCCAACCGCATCCAGGCTCTCGTCCAGGTCCTCGATGCGCCCTGGCTGCCCTCCGTCGAGGCCCACGCCGCGCAGGGCAACAAGCTCGAGTGCTACCGCCTCGACATCCTCGACAGCACCTCCGCCGACCTCCGTCCACACCTCGAGGCCACCGTGCGCTGGATAGACGACAGACTCCGTCGCGGCATTAACGTCCTCGTACACTGCCAACAGGTGCGTACCCCTGCGCGCTTCGCGCCCCTTTTTCTCCTCTCTTACTCATCCTCACCCATCTCTCCCTTCCTTTCCCGTAGGGCGTGTCGCGCTCCGCCGCCGTTGTGATCGCCTACCTCATCTACACTCACAATATGTCCTACGACTCCGCCTTCGACCTCGTCAAGCGCAAGCGCGCCTGCATAAAGCCCAACTCCGGCTTCGTCCGCTGCCTCCAGGACTGGGAGAAGCAGTGGCGCCTCGTGCCCCAGCGTCCGAACATGCGTCGCGCCAGCACGACCCCCTCATGACGCGTCCCGCCCTCCTTTTGGACGTTCGCAATGCTTGCGTCGGGCCATTGTTTCTTGCCTCCTACCGCCGCCGATGGGGATGACACGCGGACCTCGACCGGCCCCCGGTGGAGCGGCGGCGGATACACAGGTCGGTCGCCCCACCTCTTACCCCTCTCCTCCCCCCACGTCCTCCCGCGTCCGTGTCCTCTCTCCCCCACCGCAGCCGCGCCTTCTCGAAGCCGCGGACTCGCAGACTGGCTGCGAGCACCCAGCTCGCGCCACTCCCCCGACTCCGCCCTCCATCCCGGGTACGCGCGCGCGCGTACGAAGAAAAGAAAATCGAGAAAACCATATCCGCGGGGTCCTCGCGCAGGCTCCACCGTCGGGCTACCGACACGCCATGCGCCACCATGTACTGTACTTATGTATGTACCACCATCTTCATGCTACCATCGCTCGACTCGCATACGGATCCACACATCTACCATACAGTCTGTCCTGGTTATTCGTCGTCCTCGGCTCCATGCTTCATTTCTTGTGAGGTTTTTCTTTTTCGTCGCGCCGGACGTCCGTCCCCCGTCTCACGTCTCCCCCTGCCTTCCGTCTCGTATCTTCCCACCTTCCCTGACCGGAGTCGCGCCTTTGGTGCGATTGCGATCGCGACTGGGACCGGGACCGGGACGATCTCTCGATCCGCACCCTATCACCTACTTACCCACTTGCCCACCCACTCAGACAGACAGACAGACAGACGTCCTGCCGCTTTCGGTTCTCCACCCTTCCTTCCCCGTTTGTCGTTCTTCTTGGCAACGTTCTGTTCCGAGCACCGTTCCCCGTACCTGCACGTGTGTCTGTACTGACCCCACTCTTGTATGTATGTATGTATGTACTTGCCCCTTGTATTGCTATCGCTATCGCTGCTTCGTCCCTTCGGAGTGTGAGCAGCATCGGTTTGTTCACTCGTGTCTTGTTGATCTATCCACACCAGTCGACGCCGTGTATCCCCCGCACGCATCGTATCGATGTCGGCCATCCGGCATACAGGATACATATGTACCACCCATCCCGCGGTCCGCCGCGGCAAGCCTCCGAGTCCTCAATTCTGAGTTCTGAGTTCTGAGATGCCGATCCAGTGCCGATCTGCACCCCGGTTTGCGCTTCTAGATCTGTTCGTGGTTCTCTGGAGTCGTGTCGTGTCGTGTTCGCTGCTGAGTGCTGAGTACTGAGTACCAAGTGCACACACAGAACCGCGCGCACGCAACTCGTACGCCATCGTCGTCGTCCAATCAGCTACAAGCGGTGGATATCTACATAGACTCGACAGACAACTGGGACAAGGTGCCCCCCCCCCCCCCCCCCCCCCCCCCCCCGAATAATGAATTGAGACCTCGAGCCTCGAGTCGCGTATTCTGCAGACTTCTAAGTTCTCGCGCCCACGGAGGAGGTTTGGCCCGCCGGGCGCGCGCGCGTGGTGGTCGTGTGGCCGCGGCTTCTCGAATTCGGGGAACAGTCTGAGTGGACAGTGGAATGCACGCGTTTGACACTTGCAGTTGGAACTTGAAGTGAGATCTTGGCGCGGCCCGGGCCCGGGAACGGCGCCGTTCTGCGATGTGGTACCCGTACTCTTCTGTTATTCTCCTTCTTCGACGCCGGAACCCGGAACAGAACTCGGGGTGATGATGAGTCGCGCAAGAAGTCGCAACGCCTGCAGCCTGAGGCCCGCGGACCAGGGGTGCGACCGCGTCTCACGGTTCACCCCAGAGTCAACGGTACCGTGTACGCCGTACTCGCTCGCCATATGCCGCGCGCATATGCATCGCACGTCTATGCTCACGCAGATCCTCGCTTGACTTACGCTACGTATGAAGCGTCGAGCGAGTGGAAGCTTGCATAGGGACGGCCCATAGGGGTCTGCGCACTCGCTGCGTGCGTGATGGCGCGGCAGAAGACCTGGGGTCTCGGATTCTCGCCTCTCTGCAGGGGATCAGGGTCACCAACTCCGTCCGGGCCTCGATCGAGGAGGGCTGACCTCCACAACCCAAACCCGGTCGTCACGTTCGCCGCTGTTGACCCGGTCACCGTCGCAGTGCGCTAGTAGATGGCCAGTCTGTCTGTCGGAGGCGTCGCATGCCATAGAAGGCCTAGGACGCTGGAGGAGTATGTTGTGTGACGAGGAGACCGAGGTCAAGTGAACAAGCACGGACATATTAGTATGCACATCGCATAGACGCGGCTTCCCGCGATCCGTCCGAGTCTGCGACATGCGGCATGCCCATCTGACATACATACATGTTCGATCTGATTCTTTGGGCCTTGCAATTGTCTGATCCCCCTCAGGCTGGGCCTGGCTGTTCGAGATCCCCGATACGTACGCATCGCGGTTACTCATTCCGAGCATCCGGCCCTGGGAAACGACATAGTGTATGTACGTCTTTGTCGGGCACCTTGAGGTGCGTGCATAGCATATAGCCGTACATTGGCACTTGGATGTAGATCACGACGCTCGAGCTCGGAGAAAGACATGAACGTCTGCTTACCTCAGCCTGGGCAATTGTCTCCTGTTCAACCGGTCCATATACTCGGAGGTCTTCCGACACTCTGGCATGCCATGCGAGCGCCCGACGATGTAGCCTCAGGCCTCAGTGTTCAGCTGGATGTGCTCCCGGCCACGGCTGCAGTGCTGCATAGCACGAGCAGAGGTACGGGGCCCGACCCCGACTCCGCGAGAGCTGCGAGGAACGCGGTGCCGTGAGGCGTGAGCGCGTGCGGGCATGCCGAACCAAGATAGAAATACTTATGTATAAATGTGCTCACATGCGTTCTCAGTCCTTCATTGAACGATTCAGTGCCTGGGTGCCACGTCGAACTTGGGGAAGACCGAAAGCGGCACAAGGTGCGCCTCGCTTGCGCATGGTCTGGAGACTGGGAAGCTTTTGGACACGAACATGAGTCTCCGTGAGTCGTCCGCGTCGTCCACGAGTCTGGAAATGCGCGATCGAGATCGGCATGCAAAACTCGGCAGCGGGAGCTGTCGGTGCCTGGGACTAGTACTCAGAGGTCCGAGTCGGCATGGGGTAAGTACCGTACGTTGCCGGTCGTAACCATGCGTGTGGTGCACACAGTGACCGCGATCGATACGTCAGAGCCACACACGTAGAACAAGGCCAGCTGCGATGCGTACCTCGGTGTTCTTTGAGCCCTTCTCGGCTCGGCAACTATGTACATACGGTGGGTGCCTTGCGAGCACAGCCGGCATCAGCATACCTATGTTAGACCTACATAACTCAGGTCACTCACCGCTGCGTTGATCAACATGCGACAACCGCGGGCCAAATGACTCCGCCATGTGCTCGACACGACGGGAAGCCTGGTGTAATGGTGCGCTTTGGATATTGACTCCTAGAACGGTGTAGAGTACATGAGGGACACGGACGGTATACTTACTCCCCGGTACCGTGCCCGCAGACGTCCATAGCTCGTGATGTCGTATGTACCGTGCCTGGAAGTCGGCGAGCGACGATATCGGACCCACGGAATAGGGTTAGGTCTTCCAGCAGCTGGGACTCGCCTGGACCGGGGAGGTCCTGGGTCCTGAAGATGATTGGCAGCATATGGTTTGGACGCGCCAATAGACATGGGAGACGGAAATGGATGTAGGGAACATACTGCGCGTGGGGCGGACCATCGGACGACACCCTTCATGCATAGTCCTGTAGCACCAGGCGTCCGCGTCGGACCAGCCCATCGAGCGTCGCGGCGACGTGTTCCGCGAGTCCGTCAAGCGGCCGTCGCGGAGACGTCGACGGCAGGCTGAGTTCCCCGCACATGGGCAAGGCACCCCACCTCTGTCTGATGGTCTATGCATACAGAGTGCGGATATCGATGACGATGATCGTGCCGGCGGGAGACAACTGCTCCCTGGGCAGGGCACCGACGTCCGAGCTTCTTCGAACGGGGAGATCTGCAACGTGCTGCACGGATCCTGAACACTTCCACGCTCAACGCTGGTCCGCAAGATCGGCTCAGGCCTCGGACACGCTGGAGGTCAGGCACCGTGGCCGGAAGGATGCGCGCGGGGGACGGATGTAGGACGGGTCAAGCGTCGTACGTCCTTGCGGGGGACGGTGGTGCCTGCAACATCGATATACAATGACATAGCAAGACGGGCCTGTCCTTGCGGTTGGACAACGTGGCAGGCCCTGGGTCTGCCAGGGGCACGAACGTCGAAGCCTTGTTTGACCTGAGCTTCGACGGTCGGCCCTGAGCACGAGAGCAATATGACTGTTGACAGGCCGTAGAAGCTCGGACTCGGTACCTGGGTACGGAGATCCCGCCGGGAGGAGAATCCGAGAAGCTTGTTTCAATTTGCAGGGAACTACGTAGGACGAGAATGCGCGAGTCGGATGCCGAGTACGGCGAGCAGATAGTATGCACCGCGTGCGTGTTACATAGTGCCACAGCGGACGATGGCGGTGAGTTTGACATCCGGATGATTGATGAGATGCGATGCACTCGGACGGAGAGGCTGCGGTAGAGGCCGACTGGCGCGTTGCACGGCAAGATGCCCACTACTGCCGTCCGTCATTGTCAGGCCCGGGGAACAGCGGCAGGAGAAGAGACGCCATCCATGTTTCGTGTCATCGCTGCGCCGCCGTCACGTCGGACTGGTGGTGATAGCGAGCCGAACGGCGGAGAGCTGTGCGGTGTGAAGGAAAGCTATAGCACGTAAAGGCACAGCACCATGATCCTGGGAAGCACGCATAGAGGCACCGGACCAGATCAGGCAACGCAAGGACGCTATGTACTCCGGGAGTTCCTAGAACGGCTGCAATGCAGTTAGAATGCGAACAAGGTCATAGTTAAGATGTACTTACGTATATTGTCCCGCAGTCATTGACCAGCACGTCGGGGCTAGGCTACATGCGAAGCGGACGATCAGAGCGTCAGTGTCAGGCTGACAGCGCTGCATAATTGCTCCAGGCACCGAAGATGACGGACGAGAGCAGGCGTGGCGCGGTAGCTTGCCTGACAGCGAAGCCACGCTTGCTGAAGGCGGTCACAAGCGACGCGACCGAGCTGGGACCCAGGAGCCTGGCCACTTAAAGGCTACGGAGTTAGTGGTCGAGTGCTTCGAGCAGTTCGAACGCCGAGGGGGAAGTGGGGGCTTCGCGAAGGCCACGGGGATCTCGGGATTGCGGGAAAGGGACGAGGATCTGCAGATGGGCGAATGCGGAGAACGCGCAGATACGGACCGACCGCGGGAGACGGCTGGTTGTGAGATGCCGACAGGATGGGACACCAGCTGGAGAGCTTGTTGTCTATTGTAGGAGGGACGGCGTGGGCGCGGGCCAATGGCAGGTAAGCGCGGAGGGTCAGGCGATAGCGAACGTGCCACCGTTTGCGGGATACAAGGTAGCATCTTGGAATGGCTGCAGCGTTGTTGGTGAGTGTATGAATTGGAGATAACACGCAATGGTAAGCGTGGGGTGCCGTTCGTTCCGCTGATGGAGTGTGCAGCCAGTAGGAGGGACACGAGATCTGGAGTGGGTGCTGAAGCGGGTAGAGGAGCTCTGGAACGGTTCTGGTGGCACCTGGATGGAGTACCTTGTCCAGACTGGGACCTAGAGTTAGATGGAGACGTTACGCTAGGAAGAGAAGGTGCGCCAAGTACCACTTGACCATTGTCCTTAGGTACAGAATTGACCCTGAACAGATCAACCCCGCCCAAACAAGGAGAAACGCTGTTGGCTGTGAGAACCTGATGGGGTCTGCAGGCGAAGGTGAGCTTGAAGCGTATACAAGACTTACGGATGGCCGGGAGGGACTGGATGCATCTGACGCTCGAATAGCGGCCCTTCTGACTACGCGGATGCGAGCTCGCCAGCAACACATAGTTATGGTCCACTTTCGGGATGACTTGCGGAATACATACACCTGCTGTGCTGATCAAGCTCATACTCATGAGGATGGGCACGATCGATCGCAAGTAAGTACGACTTCGGGTGTATGGAGATGGAGGAGGATATTACCCAGGCACAACGAACATCGCCTGAGAGCACAAATGCTTATAGTGTGAATGTACTCCCAGTGCTGTCTTGTTACTTGGCGTTGGAAACCGGACGTGGTGGTCGGGAGACAAGGACACGCTTGTTGCGCGCTAGACAAACGCACATCGCGGGTCGGGCGCCACAACGTCAACAGAGCCAAGCAGGGACCCGGCGTTGTCCGAGCCAGTGAGCGGACGAGCGACGGTCAGCGTCGACGCCGGCCAAACACCCTTCGTCACTGTCCACGACGATGCTCAGACACGCGTCGTCGGCGACTCGTACGTCCTCCACACAGCCCGCCCGGGTGGTCCACGCATGATCTTTGCTTACCATTTCGACCGCTTCTGCAGGCATAGCACGGCCATTCCGGGCCAAACTGCGTCGCTCCTTTGCGACGGTGCAGGACACCCCTGTCCGACGCTACGGCGGCCTCAAGGACCAGGACCGCATCTTCACAAATGCTTACTGCAGACATGACCATGGCATCAAGGGTGCGACGGTGCGTCCAGCTCGAACTTTGTATACTCGAATGACTTGACTAAGCGCTCCTCTGGTTCTAGTCTCGCGGCGACTGGCACAAAACGAAGGAGATTCTCCTTAAGGGCGACTCTTGGATTATTCAGACCATCAAGGACTCGGGTCTCCGTGGGCGTGGAGGTGCTGGTTTCCCCAGTGGTCTGAAATGGAGCTTCATGAACAAGCCGGGCTGGGAGAAGGATCCTCGGTAAGCACCCTCGCCTCTCCTATACCTCCGCATTCCAACCCCGCATTCAGTCCTCGCTACCTCGTCGTCAACGCCGATGAGGGTGAGCCCGGTACCTGCAAAGATCGAGAGATCCTACGCGGAGACCCCCACAAGCTCATCGAGGGTTGCCTTGTCGCCGGCCGTGCCATGAATGCCAGCGCCGCTTATATCTACATCCGTGGCGAGTTCTACCAGGAGGCGTCCCACGTTCAGCAAGCCATCAACGAGGCGTACAAGGCCGGCTACCTTGGCAAAGACGCATGCGGTTCCGGCTACTCTTTCGACGTCTACCTCCACCGCGGAGCTGGTGCTTACATCTGCGGTGAGGAGACCGCTCTCATCGAGTCCCTCGAAGGCAAGCAGGGCAAGCCTCGTCTCAAGCCTCCATTCCCCGCCGACGTCGGTCTCTTCGGTTGCCCGACGACGGTCGCGAACGTCGAGACCGTCGCGGTCGCACCCACCATCTGCAGACGAGGTGCGAGTTGGTTCGCCGGCTTCGGCCGTGCGCGTAACCAGGGCACGAAGCTCTTCTGTATCTCCGGTCATGTCAACAACCCCTGTGTCGTCGAGGAGGAGATGAGTATCCCTCTCAAGGACCTAATCGAGAAGCACTGTGGCGGTGTCCGCGGTGGCTGGGACAACCTTCTCGGTATCATCCCCGGTGGTAGTTCCGTTCCCGTCCTCCCCATCGACAAGTGCTCGGAAGTGCTGTAAGTATTATCCTTCGTCTCTCCTCTTCCGGGCTTACCTATATCTCAGGATGGACTACGACTCGCTGAAGGACGCGCAGTCCGGTCTCGGCACGGGCGCCGTCATCGTCATGGACAAGAGCACCGACATTGTCAAGGCCATCGCGCGTTTCGCACACGTACGTCCTCTTCCCCTCCTCCTTCCGTCCTCCCCCATCCAACTCCACTTTCTGCCCCACAGTTTTACAAGCACGAGTCCTGCGGGCAGTGCACGCCCTGCCGCGAGGGCACGACCTGGATGATGAACATGATGGACCGCTTTGTCGAGGGGCGCGGGCACCAGCGCGAGATCGACATGCTGCTCGAGCTCACGAAGCAGATCGAGGGCCGCACGATCTGTGCGCTCGGCGACGCCGCGGCGTGGCCGATCCAGGGCCTCATGCGCCACTTCCGCCCTGAGGTCGAGAAGCGCATCGCGCAGTTCCGCGCGGAGCATGGGCCGGTGCTGTTTGGCGGGAGGCTGAAGAGCCAGACGGACCCGACGCTGGCTATTCCGGATAATCTGGGCGCGAACTTGCCTGAGGTCGGTGCGCCGAGTGCGAGTGCGTAGATCCAGAGCATTGGTAGTCGTGCGTCGAATACTATATCGCTTCGTCACCTGACATCATCTATTGATTCTGACATTGTACGTGCTTTGCCTGCCGTTATTATCCTGTGTCTCCCGCGAACGGGGTGACTCGATACGGTACGTATCGGCACTATGTGCTTCCTGGTGGAGATTCGCAGTAAATAAGCTACCCGGAATCGCAGCTTTACTTCGTGTTGAACTGGGAATGGCGTGAAGGCTGAGGAGTACGCAGGATTCCGCACTATGGCTTTCAAAGCAGACAACCTTCGCCATATGCATGCAGTCAGTAAGGTACGTTAATTACTTCTCAATACGACTACGTAGCTGTTCAGGCGTAGGATGCATTTCTGGGATCACGAAGTTACGACGAGGGACCGTTTCACTAACAAACTCGTCAGGGTGGTCGATTTCTAGGCAAGACCATGATTCGAAGACCACCAAGCGATCTCCATTGCTGAGTGGCTGACCCCCAAGTTCATCGACCCAAGTTGAAGGGTCCTCAGTGATATTCAAGCCAAGGTCCTTTGCGATCATCACTCGCAGCGTCTTCTTCCCGCCTTCCACATCATTGTCCGCAGGTGGGTACGGCACCAGCTCGCCGACGTAGACGATCCAGTACCACCGATGTGTTGTGTCTGCCACAGGATCCGAGGGATTCAGCCTGAGACGCCACCGGTCATCGGGCCATCCCACCTCCAGTTCGACGATTAGTCCGTCCGGGCACGGGTTGTACTCCGTAGATGCGTCCTTCTCTGCGGGAGGACTCTCCTGCGCTGCAGACGGTTGCTCGTCTGCGGAGGAGTCCTCTCCAACCGCGTCCTCTACTCCATGCGCGTCCTTCTCCTTACTCCGGCCCTCCTTGTTGCCCTGCGGACCTTCTCTGGGGGCGGGTTCAACCGGAATGCTTGCCATGCTCGTGCATGAAGATGTTGGTGTTTAGGCACACACCTCCAATCGCAACTCACTCGCGTCCTTATCGGAGATCTCTATCCTGTCGTCATTTCGTTGCCACAGAGCTGACTCGGCTTTGT
>JABYQS010000456.1:0-21901 GCA_022592435.1 Cerioporus squamosus
CTCCTCTTCTTGATCGTGGCTTTCTATGCTTCTGACGGGCAGTTCTTGTGCAGTGAATACGTATGTACTCTCACTGCTCCTACAACATACGTACTTACTGTGGGGTATCCATTCTTTCCTCCCTCAGTCTGAACCTTGGCTCTCGTACATGGCGGGCGCCCGGTCTCTCTCATCGCGCTCGAGCTGAATCGTGTCACCAAACTACTCCTCCCAAACACCCAAATGCCCATAAGCAATGCAAGCCCGGATGCCGAGGAGCCAGCCCGCATGAGCCTGTGCGAGTGCCCTGAGAGTGCATGCATAGGATGACACCCCGACCCGGGAGACGAACGTACGTGTTTCATGATACCGTCGTCTTCCCTCGTCCTTTGAGTGTCTTTCCCAAGCGTAGCCCACCGAGCATTTGCATCGCACGGACGCACCGCGATGAGTCGTAGGCGGCTAGATATGTGGGTGATGCGGCGAGCACCCCGGTGTCTGGGAGGGTAGGGTGATTATGATTTTCATAGACGCGCAGACGCAAGTGGAGCGACAAGACGAAGATTCATCCATACTAACCGTCAAGGATCGCGAGACCGGCAGAAGACCCCCCTCGGCTGCAATCTCGCCGTCAGTGGTGATGCGTTCTCCAAGCCACCCCAGTGCGTCGAATATCGATCCATCCGTGCTTATCATCAGCCACTGGCACCCACGCTGACATCGTGTACATACTACAGGATCCCGCAGAACGCGGTCTCGGCGACAGGTGTGTTCAAGAACTTCAACACGACCGAGGACTAAGAATGCGGACAAGACCGCGCTGTTTAACCAGGTCGCCGACGAGATCTGGAAGAGCATCACCGTCGACAAGTCTACCGCGCTCCTCGACCGCTACGTCGTCATCACCTTCGCCGATCTCAAGAAGTATGAGTACTTCTACTGGTTTGCGTTTCATGCTTTTGCAGCTAAGCCAGCATGGGAGATCGACGGCGAGCGGCTTGGTGCATAGAACGCGCTCGGCGCAGAAACGGTGAGTCTCGTGTCTTCCTCATTTGCCGCATCGTACCAACGGGTTACAAGCTCTCCTCAATCCAATCCGAACTCCACGCCTCACCACGCTCCTGCTTCCTCGTCCGCACAGTCGACGGACGAACCTCCATCGCTCTACGATACCTTCGCCAACGTCCCCCCCGAATACCGCGTGATCGGCTTCGTCTACCCCGCCGCGCTCCCCACCAACCCCGGCTGGCCGCTCCGCAACCTCCTCGCCTACCTCCTCGCTCTCCACCCGGAAACCGCGCAGGGTGTCCGGATCCTTTGCTGGCGCGCCGTCGGGGTGGAAGAGCCGCTTTGGGATCCTCAAGCAGAGCGGCACCGCTGCTGCCACGATGGAGAGGGTCGGATGGGAAAAGATCATCCACGGCAAGCTCGGCGCGCGTGTCGCGGACCTCGCGCCGATGTTGGACCCAGCGAGGTGCGCCTCCTCTCTTCCTGTGCTGACTTTGCTGACGCGGGCGTAGATTGGCCGACCAGGCCGTCGATTTAAACCTCAAGCTCATACGATGGGGGATCCTCCCTGCGCTTGACCTGGAGAAGGTCGTGAACACGCGCTGCCCTGCTCCTGGGCGCAGGTATGCTCGGCTGCTATGTCGCTCACACACTCATGGTTGGTGCTGTCCTTATCGTAGGTAGCACGAATTACTGACTGTTCACAGGAATGGGGCGTGTGGACGATCACGTTCGTCGACTCTGCTCGTGTCCCGTTCTCGAACCCGGTGCGCCAGCCGCTGTTCGATTTCGAGGGCTGCCTGAACGGCGGGAAACCAAAGGCCGCATGTGCCGCGGAGAAGTTGAAGAAGATATTCCCCGATGTCGTGCGTCTGTCTCCCCCCTAACTGGGTCCACCACTGACGGCCCTCTGCAGACCGCGTCCAGGCACAACCTGCGCATCCCGATGCCCGGGCACCCGACCCCGCCCGCGTCGGTCGAGCAGGCAAAGGAGGACGTCGCGACGCTCGAGAAGTTCGTTGGCGAGCACGACGTTGTGCTGATGGACTTGCGCGAGAGCCGGTGGCTGCCGCAGGTCGGGTGCACCTGTGTGCCAACCAACTAACAAGGATGGGGCGGCGACCGCTTCTGCTACGACTATCGTGCTATGGCTATCGTGAACGGTCGCGTGGTGTGGATGTGCAAGGCTTGTGATTTCCCTTTCTGGACGTCAAGCGGGCCACCGCCACGGTCGATATCGATGTGCGCTTCCAGTTTGGGGCAACCTGATAGCTGGCGCAGAGAGGTACTACCGCTTCCACGTCGATTATGCGCGATTACGCTCTACGCTCTACGAGATCAAGGACTTCAGCGAACTTGTGGCTGAGCGGTTTTCACAGGGACGGCACCATCAGCGGAAGAACCTGCCTATAGCTAGGTTCCGCTCCGATAGTCGTTACGTACAATGCATTCACTCATCGTTGTATCCTCAGGCTTGGACCGGTAGGCTAGCTCTGGGACTTCCGTCGCTCTCGTACCAAAGCATACTTCACGCTGAGCGGCAGTGTCGCCAGCTGCGCCACATCCGCGGATTCATACTCGACGGTTGTCTCGTGAGTCGTCGCCGGAGCTGCATGCAAAATCGGTAAGCTGCACATCATGTCCCCCTTGAATGCAGGATCGAAACTCATGTGCTTTGCACAGATCACACAAAGCTCGCTGACGCCCGCCGGATCGCTGGAGAACCAAGAGGGCCTCGGGATGTGCCCCTCGGACCCAGGCGACGTCGCGAAAAAGAACGTCCACGGACACTGAAAACTCGAGCGCGCGCAGGACCTGACGAACGCCATTGGCAGGTGTGTTGACTCTCAGCTCGAAAACCCGAGACGAAGCCGCTCACTTATAAGTCTAGCTACCACATCGATCTGGACGGATACTTCCTTACTGCTATCCGCGTTTTTACTTGCATATGTCACTGAGGTGAGGCCGTGCCCTGGTACGCATGGTGGCACTGCTCGAAGAACGCAAAATATCCAGGCGCGGCTGCGAATGCGTAGAAGTGTAGGCACTGTTTCTTCGAGTACGCGCGCACTAGGGATGGCCGTTCATCACCGTACGTCTGTTCCTTGTCTTGAGGCGAGGAATGCTAACTCCGTGCAGGCTTGACTTGCGGCCCTTATTGTACCCATCAGGCGTCTCGTGGCAATTCGAGAGGATGGACGCCGCGACTGCTGACCAGACAGGTCGAACGTTCATGCGGAGGAGGCACGGAAGCGGCGGGGACACTGGAATGGAGACCGACAACGAAATAGTTAACCGTACGACAGGTCTATGACTGCATCCCTATAAAGTCCGCCCTAAATATAGTCGTTCGTGCAATGCAGTACTCGACGAGCCCTCCCGGGAACTCCTTGGGCTTCTGCGTGTATCCCTGGAATTTGCTTTATCGCGCCGAAAGGACGAGGCCCTGCTTCTAGTGAAGCGTGAGGTTGCCCGAGTTATTGATAATGTCGAGGAAGATACCGTGCCCGGCATTGTATTAAGCTCGTCCGTATGAAGCATTGGAACACCTCGGTGCGCGTGAGGTTCTAACGCCGCTGGTACAACTCTTGCAGCTCGGCCTCGTGCGAGCTTGCGAGTACTAAGGCCGAGCCAGGGCTTACTAAGCGCGAGGCACGGATGCGGATCTGAGAATCTGCGCCGATCATTGGGCGCTAAGACTTCTGCTTCCGACCACATCCGCCTCGCGCTTCACCATTTGCAGACTGGAGTCCGGAGACTCGTTTTCTCGTCTTCCTCACTGTAAATCCCGACGATCGCAATCAAGATGTCTGGACTAGGTCCCGGAGGGCTCGGAGGAAGAAACCCAGGTGCATATAGCCGCCTTGGGGGTGGTCAGGAATGTGAGCCGGATTTGTCCACTACCGCCGGAAGGGTTGCGGAGAACGAGGTGTGCACGTGTTGGAACGAGGAGAGGCAGCAGCGACGGGAAGATGGAGAGACGGACGTGGAGGAGAACGAGGAGATGCTGGGGTTGGAACCCGAGGAGAGACAGAGGTCGCCCGGGAGGGCGGAGGAGCCGAGGCAGAATGAGCCGCGGCGAGGCACGCTGCCCCCGCTACTCATGATTACTCCCGCGCAGATGACGGAAATGGTATTGGCTGTGTCTATGATGAGAGATTGCAAGCCGATAGGGTCTTCAAGATGCTGGAGACTGTGGTTGGCCAGATCGGAGGGGCGACAGGTGGATTGGGGCCTGCTAGGACGGCGGCTCTGAACTTGAGCAGTGCCGAGCCGCTTCCGCTGATCGGCGACGCGCTCGGGTGCAGGATGTTCGAGGAGGACAACGTGGTCGCGGATCCAAGGCTGGGGCTCGTGTTGTCATTGGGACACCACTTGCTGCTGACTGTATGCACACCAGATGCGCTCGATGACGTTCCAAAGGTTGCAAGAAGATCGAAATGAACACCTGGATGGGAATAGACAACAACAAGAAGTCTGTGGTTGACGTCGACCGGTGGCCTGACAAGAAGGAGATGTCCTTGAGCGACTGGAAGGACGCCTGGCTGTAGCTCCTCAAGATCATGGAAGGACATGTCCAGCCGGCAGTCATCGAGAAGTTCTGCAAGCATTTTGAGTACTTGAAGAAGCAGCAACGCTTTCCTGGGATACTGTGCTTCGACATCAGCATCAGGTGCAGGTACTTCTTGAACCATCGCCATCTTGAATTCACGGTCGAGTCGCCAGAGTACTGGCAGGAGCTTGTCCAGACGTGCAACGACAAAACCGCAAAGATGGTGTGCGTCCTCAATGAGTGCCTGAACACACCGCGCTACCACCCGTATGTTCGTGACGGGCGCAGGGATGGGCATGCCAATATGCATGGTGATGCGCGCAGAGATTTGAGGGGCGGAGCAGGTCCGGCAGGAGGCGGCGGGGCAGCCAAGCCCTTTCAGCATGGCAGGTCGCCCACATCCACGGGGCCTCTCTGCCTCATCTGTGGCAAGAGCAGACACAAGGTGCAGGCCTGAGGCAACAAGACCATCAGAGGGCAGGACCTCTATGCCGTCTGGGCCGATGGCAAGCTCCTCACGATTGATGGGCGAGCCAAGTTGTGCATCTGTTGGAATGCCCGCGGAGACCAGGCTTGCAGCAGCAGGCAATGCGCTGACACTGCCAAGGGCACTAGGCATGCCTGTGCAATCTGCGTATCCACCGACCATCATGCCGGTAGTAAGCAGTGCATCCGAGCATAGTCGCGTCATCACCATGTACCGTGCAGACACTTTTGAGTGCGCACTGCATAAGCGGTGTCGCGGCGACTAGGCGCGTAGACACCAGATGTCGATCGGCGACGGTCTGAGGGGTGAGCGGCAAGGAGCCGAAAAGGGGGGAGTAAAGAGAAAGCTCGACGAGGGCAGAGCAACGACCGGCTCGGGGGCACGAAGTCGTCGATAGCTAGTCTTCACGCGCACTGCGACAGACTAGTCCCAATGACCAGGTTATATTAGCACAGAGACAAGGGGAAAGTACATGGGGAAAGCGCACCTAGTCCCAATGACCAGGAGGTCGAGATGGGGACCAGGTAAGCGCTGGGGGGGGGGCTTATATGCTAGTCTACTCTGAACAATCACATGCCAGTGGAAGTGACTCATGCGGGAAAGGGAGCGAGGCTGTACGAGTGGGAGACAAAAGGGTGGGAACACACATGGTAACGGGATGGTAAGTGTGAGAACAAGGCATGCGGTCGCGGGAACAGAGCATACGGGCGCGAGAATGAAATCAAGGGGTCCAACATGGGATGTGTACGAAGTAGGAAAGGGATCAAGATGGGGAAGTGGAAGTTCCAGGGAGAACGAAAAGGGGTGCTGGTCCACTGACCGTGACAAGCGGGATCTTCTTGGCAAGTATTCGACCTTATGCACCAGGCTTCTCTACGGGTTCCCATTGGGGGACATAGTTCCAATCACAGAAACATTTACTCCAGATAATCACAAAGTGGGCATTCAACATATCGACTTCATCCAGCAGTATATTCAAGAGCAAGTTGACCTAGGGCACATGACAGGGCCATACGAGCGGGTGCGCGTAGAGCAAATCTTGGGATCGCCGTTCAAATCATTGCCGCTGGCTGTCACCGAGAAGCCGGGATTGACGAGCGGGTGGCACCTGGTGCAAAACTGTTCCTTCAGCAATCACCATGGCATCTCAGTTAACAATATGATCGACATGGATGAATTTCCGACCAAATGGGAAACAGCGGCAGAGGTTGCGGAAATTGTGAGTGACTCTGTTCATTATAGGTTCACGTGCTACTCTTCTTCGTCAGTGATCTTTGCCGGACCACTTGCAGTTGGGGCAACAGATTGACTAGGTCAATCTATGCCAGGCTGCCATTGCAGCTGGGGCGTGTGGCAGGACCACGAGGTGTGCACATGTTGCCGCTGCCATTGCAGCTGGGGCATAGATTGCACGTGATGCGGGGAGAGTGCACAGGCCTTGTGTGGCAAGCGCTGATCCAATGTTCCAGGTTGTGAGCGCGCCCCCGGGTGCGCAGATGGCCTCGCTGGACATTGACACCGTGTTTCGGCGAATTCCCATTATGCCGGCTCACAAGCTGACGGCCGTATATCGTTGTGCAGTGCCATCCCGGACAGTTCTACATTGACCATGTAGTGCTGTTCGGGATCACGTCCAGGACGGGAGGCCTTCAGGGCGCTGTCATGGACACGATAGTAGACATCCTCGACGCCAGAGGCTGGGGCCCTAATAAGAAGTGGGTCGCCGATCTGAACAACTTCAGATTCCCAAAGGGCGTGGGAGCTACGCAGGGTACCTGGGTATACACGCATAGCCTGGAGGATGTCTTCAGGTTAGCGAAGGAGCTTGGAATCCAGTGGCACCTGATCAAGTGCACGGATTACAGATATGTGGGAATCTATTTGGGGTTCTTGTGGGATCTCCCGGGCAAATCTGTCTCCCTCCCGGAGAACAAGCGGCTGAAATATCTTACGTGCGTACAGGAGTTTCTAGAACAAGCAGAGCACGGACAATGTGTCGACCTCCAGGCAGCCATGAAGCTAAACGGTTCCCTCACCTATATCACCTTTGTCTACCTGGCCAGCCGGGCGTACCTTCCGAATTTATGCACCTTTATCGCATTCTTCAAGAATAAGTTTGCGCCTCGGTACCCCCCGCATTCTGTCATCTCAGATGTCTGCTGGTGGTACACACAGCTCCAGGTTGAGCATGTCAAGAGGTCCCTGATACCGAGGGGGCCGAGGCGTGACCTTGGCATATGGGTTGACACGTCCACTGATTGGGGTGTGGGCATCATGGCCGAGGGCGGCTGGGATGCATGGAGCTGGGCGGTTCCGCGTGACATCTGGCACAAGAAAGGCCAAGGTATTGGGTGGGCCAAGATGATCGCTGATGAGCAGCTTGCGCTGCTGTGCGTGTACCACCGTCCCCGCCGCCCTCAGCGACCACCGCCGAGACCGCCGACGTCCTCACGCACCTCTCACACCCTCGCCGACATTCTGCAATGCACGCCGATGCCAGAAACAGGACGGACCACGCAGAATTGTTGAGAGCGCGTCGGTACTGCGCTGACTCAGACACACGGCCCCCGACGTCAGCCCAGACAAACCGCAGCACGTGTGACGTGCTCAGGAGCTCCACAACGACCCATTCGCCCACCACATCACATTCTGAGGTCGGTACCGATCAGCTCGAGGCGCGCGCGTTGCGTCAGCCCGAGCTCAACTCTGTACTGTACTTCTTCTGTCCTCTGCCCTCCTCTCCACTTCTTAACTATTTTCGCACCTTCCACAGACCGCCAGGACTCTTACGATAGCTTCTATTTAGTGCCTACATATGGTAGCGTTGACACACAATTAGATCTTTTCAAATCTCCCCTCCTACGTGCCCTCGTGATCGCGTCTCGGGCGATTAGCGCTCTTGTCTTTGTTATGTTTTCCGTGTTCTCGCTCTTTCGACACGACCTCCTCCTCCTCCTCGCAACCGTCCTTTCAAGTACATACGTCAGCCAAGTACGTAGTCAGGTATATCAGTATAGATAGTGACGAGAATTGAACAAGTTTAGTTCCCCCTCCTTCGACCGCGCGACTCCATCTTCGACTTCAACCTCGATCTCCGACCCCGACGTCCGTCTCTTGTGCTTACCCTCTCATTTCGTCGTCTAGCTTCTCGCCCTCAACTCATGCTCTCGCCACCGCACTAGTGCAACGTTCGGACGCGTCAATACGCGTCCTATTCGACATCTACACTACTCACAAGTCCTCTAGTCGACCTCATTCCCTTCCCTCTCTCCTCTCCCCTGCTCTCTCTCTCTCTCTCTCTCTCTCTCGTCCCCTCCCGACTCCCCTGGTGCACGCCTGGACGACTCTCGCACCTTCGGACCAACGCATGCGCCCCGTGTTGAGGTCTATCATCACAATTGAACTCGCAGTCAGGTGGCTGGACGAGCTCGGCATGGAGAATGCCGACGTGTTGGTGCGCAGTGACAACCAAGGCATGGTGGGAGCATTCATGCGTGGCAGGAGCAGGAATTACCAGGTGAATTTATCCATCAGGCAAACAGAGATCGTGTGCATCTCAAAGAACCTGTGCATCCACCTGGAATACGTCAACACTAAGGTCAATCAGGCCAATGCAGTGTCACGCGGCACACCGCTCCCTGAAATGCCTCACTTTCGGTCTGACTTCGCCCTCCCAGAGGAGCTCCGTCCCTTTCTTGTCCATGCCTAGGACGATGTCAGAACCGGCGCCTGCAGGTGCGGGCACGCAAGCAGGAGGGGATTCTCTGGAAGGCCAGATCGGCGGCTCAATCACCTCCAGAAATTCGCCGCGAACCTCTCGACCGCAAAGACCGAGGAAGCCAAAAGCGGGGAATGAGTTGACCCCATCCCCTCTTTATCCGCATGTCCTGGCAACAGAGTGCTTGATGCAATGGTCGACAAGGGCAGGAGTGGAGTACCGGTCGCGCATCAGTGCAACACTACCGCCCGGAGTGGTGAAGGCTATGTTGGAGATAGCCCAGAGAGGTCTGGAGGAAGGCACGGTGTCAAACTATGGGGCAGGGCTACTGCAGTACCACCAGCTGTGCAATGAGTACGGCATAGCGGAGGATGACCGCTTCCCAGCACTGGAGTATCTGATCGCAGCACTCATCTCCAGGCACATGGGAACAGTCCAGGCCAAGACCATCAGCAGATGGCTCTCAGGCCTCCGCTTCTTTCTTGCAGTCAATGGAGTTGAGTGGTGCACGAAGGACTTGCTTCTGATAGAATATGCGAAGAAAGGCTCCAAGAAGGCTGCGACGCCGAGCAAGCCACCAAGACCACCGATGACGCACAAAGACATGGAGGCGCTAGTCAACGCGCTCGACATGGGCAACACATTTGATGTCGTGGTTTTCGCTCTCACATGCACGGTGTTCTGGGGGTGCCAGCGGCTGGGCGAGCTGACCGTGCCCTCGGTGAATGCATTCGATCCCGAGCGGCACGTCGCAAGGAGCATGAAGATTGGGTACCGCACCATATGATTGGGTGCGAGGTATGCGACTTTCGACATCCCATGGATGAAGTCGACGGGCAGGGAAGGAGCAGACGTGGTGCTCACTGGGATAAGCGGGTTCTTGGACCCCGTAACAGCGCTGCAGCATCATGTGGAGACCAACAAGGGTGTCCCGGGCACAGCACCGCTCTTCGCATTCGAGTCGGCAGAGGCACAGGGATGGTCTCCCATGACGAGAGACTGGTTCCTGAACAGGTGCAATGCAGTATGGAAGTCGGTGAAACTAGCGCCGCTTACGGGGCACTGTTTCCGGATCAGAGGGGCAAAAGAGCTACTCCTGCATGGAGTGCATCCGGACGTTGTGGCGATGCAAGGGACTTGGCATTCGGACGCATTTCTGAAGTATTGGTGGCGCATCGAGACAATCATTCCGCAATTTGTGTTGGAAGGGTCAGACGCAGCGCGCATAGAGAGGATGCAAGAGTCGATGCAGGACTGGAGGCGTTGTAATAGGCTATGATGGTATGTATGGGTCGTATGTTACTTTGCCACCATGGGCAAAATGGCTCGCAGGGTGGGGGAGTTGGCAGTCCGACTGTAGTGCTTCGTGTTGGTGGTGAGTCGGACTTGCCACCTCGCACTCGAGCGAGATTCCAATCAGCAACTGGAGTCGCAATTGTTCGCGGCATCAGAAGATTTGCCGGGCAGAATCCTCGTTTCCCAGCGGATTCGGGGAACATGTCGGAAACACGGAACGCGTGGGTCACGTGACTGCATATCTGCAGATTTCCGGCCTGCCATGCGACAACGTGCCTGGCCACGACCTTGGGGTTCCTGGCAGGGTCCAGAACTTCCTGCTGTCGGATTCCTCGTCTCTCCCCACCCCACGAAGCTACACGGCCAACGGGGCGATTTGCAAGAATTGTAGCATTTGAGCCTTTGCAATCAATTCTATCGGCCATTTTGCAAGGATTTGCAGGACCTGGTGTGCCAGGCTCGGTGAGCTCTGCTTGATGCTCCGGCTCCCCACTTACCTTTGCTTATCCTCACCTGGACATCATAGTGAATTCCGACCGAATCCCGGCCCAAACTGACCTACAAAAGGCCAGGAGCTCAGAGGAACAACTCGACCCTGCTCTGTGTCGCTCTCCTCCCCTTCTCTCCCTTGTTTTGCAGCGGTGTCGCTCTCAGCCTCTGAGTCTCCACAGTCCACTAAGTGTGTGTCAAGCTTTCAAGTGTCATCCCCAAGGTGACTTCCAACTTCCGCCCACCCGTGCCCTTGCTGACATGACCGCATCATGATCCATGTTGAGGCCCGGTTGCTGGTAGAGTCTGAGAGACTTGCAGACCTGGTGATAACTCGCGCGCAGGTCGTCCAGGAAACTAGCTGGAATGCACAGTTCGCACTCGATCACCGCATACTGTCACCCACCGAGGACTTGAAATTTCCGTGAGAAGACCGTATGGTGACTTGCATGTCCCGGACGCCGCTTGGACATGCAGGTCCTACTCATCTCTTCCGCCCTCAGTTCGCCAACCGGTCCTCCAGAGCATCGCGTCAGGCGGGTAAAATGCATGCATGCGGCAAAAGGGGTTCGAACCAACTAATCTGATAATCTCGTGCATCGCCTAAATACAGCGAGGTAACCGCTGCGCTACATGAACTGCATGAGCACAATGATCGACCGTTATCTGCGGAACTATGTACAGCAACGCAACGCGACCCGCATTCAGATCTCCTGTTGCGCTGGGGCGCTCGGTATTCCGCATGCGTCCGGGGCGTGCGGTCGCAAGCAGCTGCCCATCTGCACGCCGTTCAATGGCAACGGGGAGGAACGTGGAAGCCGGCGCGGCTTGAGGTAGGCTGGAAGGACGGCGGTCGAGCGGTGGACTGGCGAAGATGATGCTCTGACCACGGCTACTAGCAATAGCATAGGTCGAGGGAGCCACGTGCACGAGTCATGATCAGTGCCCATGTCTCGCCGCCGTAAGAGTATGGCAACTAACCTCGCAGATGACATAGCGCCGCGCAGCACTTGAAGCGTAGCAGGTGCTTCGCGGTGCTGCCAGTGGCCCGGGTGCGGTCGGTGCTCGGCAGCTCCGCATGCGTCCGGGACGTGCGACTGCAAGCCACCGCCGATGTGCACGCCTTGCTATCCCGACGAGAGTAGATGCAGATGCCGGTGTCGACGAAAGTAGGCTGGCGGAGGACGGGGGACGGGGGACGGGGAGAAGAGCGCTGCGCAGGCGGGATGGCGGAGCGCAAGCAACGTACGGGGCCACGGACGGGCGCGCGCCCCGCCCCGCCCCTTGCTGACAAAGCCGCACAGCTTCTGGCAGGCGGACCGACCGCCGAGATGCGGTGGCACTTCGACCTGCCCCATATGCATGTCGGACTCGCCCGTCTGCTCTCTCTACGACTTGCTAACCTCGGCTTCCTTTCTCTTCTCGGCGACAATCGCAAGCATCCGGATTTGATTCCATTCTCCTCTCCGCCTGCCATCTATGGCAGCTCGATCTCGTCTCTCCATCTTCTCCCTCGCGCCAACTCCCTCGTCGTCTCATCCCGTCATCCATTCGTGCCACTCGCTAACGGTTCCCCGGCATCGAGGTTCCGCGGCCGTCGCCTTCGCGTCCCAGCCATGCAGAACTCCTTCCTTGTGTGGAGCAATCGGCGATATGCATGGCTTCTCTACGTGGTCCTTTGTGTACGCAGTCGTACTGTCCTAGGCCTCATTGGTCATGAAGTGCGTCACGCTTCTGATCCTGCCAGTTAATGTTGTCCAGTCCCTTATGCCTTCTCCGGAGCGCTCCACCTCTGAGCCGCACCCTTAAAAAATCTGGGAAGTAGCGATCCCGGTCAGCAATCCCCCGACGAACCCCACACCGACATGACCAGACGGCGCTGCTATACCAAGCCTACCAGATCTCACTATGAATGTCCTGTCTGCAAGAAACCTTTGGTCGTTCGTCGATGCATGAACGCGAAGTACGCGATGTATGGCTGTATGTATGTTCAGGTATGTATTCCTAGCCGTCTCTGCCCTTCCCTCTCCGAAGAACATCCTCATTATCGTCATATGCCCACCTCCGCAGTGTAAACAACATCTCGCTCCGTACGAGGGCTGGCCGGCGAGATTCGAATGGGTAACGAACTGGTACTATTCCGGAGACGAGGCGCAGCCGCCACCCTTGTTTCCTTCGGCGCTGCCCCTGGATGTTGGTGCATCAAGAAAGGTACGTGAACCAGAGGCACTTCTTTGAGGGATTGGCCGCTGATCGTCCAACACCGGCACACAGAGTGTGGAACGTATGCGCGGCAACAACGCTGGAGCGCGAGTTGTAATCGACCTCACCCTACCCGAGGAAGGCACCATCGACAACCCAATCATACTGATGTAAAGTCGATGACATACGTTGTGTAATATCTCGTCTCTGCAGCGCGATACTGTTAGTGTGCAAGGCATCCCGACGACGCCGGCGGCTGGCAGCTTGCCACACGTTGTCATCGCCGATCGGTAGCCGAGTCAGTATACCGGTTCATAAGCAGCTTCTGACACACATCACAGTGGCTCGTAGACGTGCTCTATGAGTATGAACACTCGCCAAGCAAGGCGGCGTCAGTTACTGGGCCCCGTTGTTCTTCAAGGCTGCGGATGCCGTCGACACCACCGTGCGTGGTGCGTTTTGCAGGGCATACGGCTCTTCGAACCTATACCCGACTTCAGGCATCCGCGCTCTTCATAGACACGGCGAACGCTCACGTGCACCTCCTAAGTATATGCAGGTGCGCAGGCCGCGTCGCTGCTCCCCGGGTCTCGACTGCACGCGTATGCTAGCCTAAGACATTCAGTCAGTCGGCTTGATGACGCTGGACTGCGTATCCTTCCAGTGCGTCCGAGTGAGTCGAGGTACTTTGGGGTGCCTTCCAGGTCTTCAATGCTCGCGCGAACCACTAGATGCTCCTTCATATGTTGGAACCCTGCAGCATGACGATCTCTCCCGCCGAGACCGGCTTCTTCCCTCAACCTTCCCCGAGGCGGGGCAGTCGCACATCCGTGATGTGTGCTTTGTTGCGGCCACTGAGCTCCATGCCTGCATGCCCCACAGCGAGCTTCTTCGGGTCCCAGCGGATATATGATGTGATTTTTCTGATTCAAGCCCCCGAAGGTTCTCCCGCGCACTAATTCCTTATATCGGTCATAAACCCTCGCCGGATACACCGTTCCTCCAGGCCCGCTACCGATGTCTTCCGCCAAATTGAAACTCGCCGTACTAGTACAGCAGGTTCTTTGCTGCGGCCCCATATGAAAGGTGACAACGACGATTTAGACAGATTCTTACCGAGCTCTGGGACCGCTACTGACATTCGACGACCCGCCCGGCGCCGCCAATAGCCGCCGCCAGTCGCCTCTTAGCCGCACCGGTCGTAAAAGCCATGGCGTAGAGCACGAGACGCATATCCTCTTGAAGTGTCACAAGGAGTGCCTGGTGCAATTGCCACTTGGGGCACGGCGACTTCTTAACCTCGTCCTCTTCCTGCGCGGTGAGTGGCAGTGGCTTTCGAGTCGGTATATTCGTTGATGCTGTAGTACAAGATCCCCGTCGGCCGTTCGCGCAGCGTACTACCAAGGATACACGGCGTGTCGGGACGACTCAGGCCGCTAGTTGAGCGACTCCTCAAGACGGCGCACGGGTATCCTCCGCGAACGGTGGCGGCGGACGAATCCAGGCGCGGTCATGCGGAGAGACGACTCACCAGAGACGAACCAAGGCCCTGCTGCTCCTGGCGACCCTCGCCGGCTATCCCAGCGCGGCAGCTCGCCCACGCGTGACGAAGCATCGACTGATGCGCACAAGTCGTCTGAAGAAGGACTGGCTCACGACGATCACAAAGCGTCAGGTGCGCATCCTCTACTTGACTCGGTGTCCATTGATACAGCCCGTTCGTCTACGCAAGACGAGACGCGGTCCTGCTGCGACAAGTCATCGTCCTCCCCGTCATTGATGCCGCGTGTGTTCCAATGCCATGGGACACATTATGTTCACGAGTTCCCGTTGTTGCCACGTCATCAGGCAGGAAGTTTCGCGCGTACAATAACAGCAAGGATGACATAACGGCGGGCGGGCGGGTAACGCAAAGAGTGGGGTGAGGTTCATGTAGAGTATGGTGGTAAGAGGGCTACGTAGGATGGGGAGAAGATCATGACTTAGAGGGAGGTGCAGCCCAATAGAGAGCGAGGAATGCGTAACGTTCCGACGGATGACATAACGGCGGGCGTGCGGGCGTGTGGGCGTGCGGGCGTGTGGGCGTGCGGGCGTGCGGGCGTGCGGGTAACGTAGGGAGTGGGTGAGGCTCTCATGTAGAGTACGGTGCAAGGGTTACCTAGGATGGGGAGACAATTAATACCTATCGGCAGGGATAACCTAACAGAGAGCGAGGAATAAATGACGTAACGACCGGACAGTGGAGGAGAATCATGGAGGGCGACCACCGACGTATATATGTTGCAACCCTGGTCGTGCAAATTGCATTCTGCAGTAGTCGATACTAAGTACCTCGACGTCTGTTTTCGAACCTGTTGCCATACGTGAGTTGTTGAGATGGACACAAACAATGAATGTGATCGTACCAGTTATTCACAGCGACCAAGTCGACGCCGACCTCGACCGCGATTCGAGATCGATCTGTCACACCCGGCTTTGGGTTCCTCAGATAGTACATCTCGAGGATGGCTTTTTGCTCGTGAGTGAAGCGGGTACGAGGCCTCTGTAGGTCATGAGGACCCCGAGTCGGCTGAGCAGAACTCCAGGAGGCATCTACAGCTCTTGTGGTGAGAAACCTGTTGTGGAGTGAGTAAGTAACGAAGACATAGGATGTGAGGGTCCACGCGCTCACCAATTCGCCACAGCTTCGGACGACATCCCAGTGGCGCTGCACAACTCGTACTGTTGTTGCAGAGTAGGTTTCTTACTCTTCCTCGTGTAGAATTCCGCCAGTATCGCCTCGGGTTGTAATCCCCTTGTGACCGCTGCAGATCCGGACATTGAAGGGCCCATGTAGCGCGAGGGAGAGGGGGCGATGTCGTGCGCGTGCATGTACATGGGCGGGTGGCAACTGGACGTCGCTTGCGAACTAACGGAGCTGACCCTGTGCTTCTGCCTGTCTGTCTCCGTGTACATGGACTGTGGGTTCGCGTGCGGGGCGTGGAGATTGGAGGGCATGGTGACGGCCTGGCCACTCTGACCCTCTGACCGGTTCCAGCCGGTCAGTGACGAGTAGGAACTCATCTTTGATGGAGGGAGGTCAGATGGGGCGCATGCAAGGAACCCGTCATCTCGGGGAAGGCTGGTCGACATGAGGAGCACAGGAAAGGCTGTTGACTGGTGTCGAGGAACTCATCCTGAATTTTTATATCGAGCCTGCCGACAAGTCAAAGCGGAGAGCGACATGAAGCATGAAGCACAATACGACGACGTTGAGGGGCCGGTCAAAGCTCGAACCAATGCGTTGATGTTGAGCTTGGACACAGGCAGGTCGGCACCCTTGGGGGAACTCGTAGGCGGTCTCATCTCATAGCGGCCGCAATGGGCTCCCGTCATCGCTTGCAAGAGGCCCAAGCGAGTCAGCCTGGACTGAGAGCAATGCGGTGAACAGCTATGAAGATGGCGCCTTCCCACGGCACCGAGTATGAGCGACCGGACATTGTTCCGTGAAAGGAAGGCGCCGCCGCACGCAGGCCACAAATCCCCACTACTCGACCTGTCATGTATCCTGTGACATTGTAGCAACTTGCTGAGCCGAGTAGGCCGGGACTTCTGCGAGGCCACGCTGAAGTCACAATCACGGCAACTGTCCACGCCCGCCTTGGGTTCTACGGTGCTGTCGCGAGCCAGTGTGCCGATACTACGCGAACTAGTGTCGTCTTGCTGTACCACCACCAACTCAAGTCTGACGGTTGAACAAGCTCCTGCGTACTAAGGCCGAGCTAGCCAACCAATATTTTCGTTGGTCTGATAGTTGCAGCATGCTCCCGGACGGTTCACCGTAGTCAACGCACCGGCCCAGTCATCTGAGGCGTGGAGATGTCGTATCGAGGTCGCCGAACATTCCGTCGAGGGCTATCCATGCTACGTTCTGTGCAACGGCTTCTTGTAGCCAACGATGTGCTCGGCCCCGGACGCTTCCCCGGCGCTAAAGATGCCTCGACGTGGCGCCCTCCCGTAGTGACATAGCAGTATGCGTACGACATGGGCTAGGTGACATGCGCCGACACAGCTAAGAAGCGAAAGAGACGAACTGCTGCAGCTCATGTAGCGATTCGGCTGTTTCACGATAGAACATAATAATTGGCCTGACATGCGCAACGTAGTGGACTCCGCAGGATAGCCTCACGGACGTACATCTCCAAGCAGAATCCAGACGAACCGCGATTACTCTCGGAGAGAGCATGCAAAGCGATAGGTGGTGGAGGCATCCAGGTTGAAGCTAGAGGACGACCCCACGAACGAGGGAGGGGAGGAGATGTGCGGATAACGAGCGTGTACGACCGTGGCGAGACGGGCGCTGATGATGCACAGAGCGGGACAGGCAGAGAGAGAGCCAAGGGACAAAGCACAGAAACGAGCACTCACCCATCAACGCGCGACACTTCTTCGCGGTAGTTGGCGGAAGACAGGCTCTTGGACGGGCAGCAGGCGTTTCTGCAGACGGTAATGAGCGGACGTCGGTGCTCCGCATGCCTGCGCGCGACTGCACGCCTCGCAATCCCAACGAGAAAGAAGGCGAAGGCCATCGTCAACCGGAGATGCTGTGAGAGGGAGGGAGATGACGGATACGTTCCCGTCGAGCAGTGGGCAGGCGGAGAGGATGGATGGTATGTGCTGGCGCGGTCCGAGGTCGCAGCTGCCCGTGCGTCCCAAGGTTGCTACTGCATGCAACCAGTCTGCACGCCTTTGAATCCGGCGAAAAGGACATATGCATGCCATCCTGCACGAGTCAGCATTCATATGACGTCGCCGTAGGGAGGATTGCGACAAACCTGGTGACCTGGTAGATTGCATAGCGCGGCGCGGCGCTCGAAACATCTGCGAGGGATGATGCCGGGCGTAGCAGACGCGTCAGAGCGCACAGTTCCATGCCACCGCCCTATGCGTCTGTATGCCTTGCGACTCCGACAAAAAAGAAACGTGCAGGTCCGGCGTACGATCAGACCAAGAGGAAGAGGCTGGCAGGAGGCCGGCGGCGGCATGCATATGGTGGGCTTGATGGTGGGTGCTCCGCATACGTCTGGGACGGGTGGCGGTCTTGGATGCAGGACGTGGAGGTCGGCACAAGCTGGAGAAGAGGTAGACTGGCAGCAGGAGCGGGCATATGCCTCTTGAGAACGGAGATTCGGGAGAACAAACTATCAGAGCCGACTACGCTACAGTCGGAGTAAGTAACTCAGGTAAGTAGATGTGATATAATAATAATACCTCCCGGGCCCGGTAGTAACCATTAGTGTAAGTATCGGTAAGGTCTGAATTTGTGCTCAGTAAATCATGAGCGACGCCCCCCGGCGCTTGGTGACAAAGCTCGAGCCGCGCCTAGCCGCGCCCAGCTGGGGCCGGAGTGTCACTGTGGTTTCATACTTACTTAGACTACTTACTATCAGTACTCGACTACTACTTCGAATGCAGTGACCTCATCTACGCGCCCCCACAGGCCCCCACCCATCGAAACTTCTGTGACAGGCTACAGCTGTTCAGCGCATACACGGGACCCGTACGGTGTCCTAATACACGGCCTTCCTCCCATATGACGCTACTGCACACTGCGCTCAAGTCGACAAAGCGGACGTCGACGCTAACCCATGCGCCCGACAGGTATGGGTTCAAGGCCTTCTTTGCCATTCCCATGCTATAGTTGAGGCGCATGGAGATGCTCCCCGCTTCTCGACATTCTCGGCCGTTGTGAACTCGAGGTTACGGCGAGGGGACGGACGACGCCCCGCTATACATTACACATCCGTGCCTTAGTACTCGCCCATGTTGATTTACTCCTGTCTTCTCCTACGCTCGTTGCTCCTCCAACTCTTCGTCATTCTCCGCAACATCAGAACCACATTGCAGAATGACTGGCGCAGTAGTAGCGTGAGTGACGCAGCTCTTGGAAGTAGCACCCATAGCAGCCTGCATCTTGTGGTAGTCTGTACTGTAGGTGAATATCAGCGAAAAGAACCGAGTGCGGCCGCCCTTGGAAACCCAACGGCAGGCTCGATTGTTCTGTTGAATGACCATCCGTGCGTAAGACTACAACAGCAGGTCAAATGCAATTGTGAGACTTACCGGAACGTATTCAAAGTCGAAAGTGGGGGGAACTCAAAAGCCAGAACATGAGACCCCGCTGCTGGGTCTGCATCTGGAAGCAGGGGCATGGGAGAGTCACCATCGGGAGCGTTCACCCGAGGAAGTTCGATAAGGAGGCGTTCTGGCAACACGGGCCGAGTGAGCTCAGTGCGAAGATAATACACAGCCTGCACTGAACTAAGGTTTACCTCTTTCGACGAGGGTTGCGGTGGCCCGTGGATTGTTATGGGCTGGTCGTGGAGTCCGAAACCGCAGCTTACAACGGAGAGGTCTCGGAATCGGAGCTCGGAGCTCGAAATGGTAGCTAGATTGTCGACGGACATAAGGACAGCAGCAGTTTCGAAGCTTGTGGAGTGGTGGGGATGGACGCGTTCGTTGCCTTCGCTGTCTGACATCGGTCCCTATATATCTTGTTGCACCTACGCATACAACATAATTGTAGGAACTCCCACTCTACACCTCTGAGGGATGCGGTCAGTTCTGCGCGGACGTTTCCGAGGTGAATGTGTGCGAGCGGACCAACCCGCAATGAGACAACGTTGACTTACTTACGCTGATAGGATTGAAGGACGAAACTAGAAGGCCGCCACCCACGTAGCGCTAGCGCTGGCGCTGTACCATGGACGTCATTCATCTGACATTAGCTGCCATATTAGGCAGTTGAATCCCGGCAAGAAACTTTCGGGACCGCAGCAGATCTCATTGCTCAACATGATCACTGCTATAGCTAGCTAAGTTAGCGCTGCCCTGGCCGTGGCCATGGGTAGTGAAAATCCTTCTGCTTATGGTTACTGCTGGAGCATGTTACACTTACCGTCTCACGAATGCTGCATGGTAGAAAACAGCGAGAGCCAGCCACGACACTCACTCTTCCTCTTGTACGCCTCCATTCTTGCGCACGCCGCACGCCATAACGATCGCACTATGTCTTACACCTGGCTCCTCACCGATGCGCCAAATGCCGTCCCTCGGAACTGCTGGCTGTTCTCAACAGATGTCGATCGCTTCGGAGATCATTCCCCAGTAAGTCATGTCCGTGTCCTGTTGTATGGCGTGTAAGACGACCGCTCTACCTCCTCCTCTCAGGAAGGCGACGGTCGCACCGATAGACGAAGTGACCGTACTTCTCTCCAGTCGGCGACCATTCAGGGCATGGACACTGTCTATGCGCCGCCGGTCAGTCTCTCAGTGCTTCTCTGTCGGCGTGTTGTATTGACACGCATGCAGCCTTTCCCTACAAGCTCCATTGTCACTGCAGCTCTCGAGCAGACAGAGTCCCGCACCGGATCTAGAAGCAACTTTGTCCCGCATACGCCTATCCAGCGGACTTTTTCCGTCGTGTCTAGCTGGGTACGTGACCTCGATGACCCCTTCAACGCATGGGCGTCGCCGCGTGATGCGGTAAGTCCCCATGGCATCTGATACCAATGCGAACCTCTCAACCATGACTTCTTGCAGGCATCTGTTTCTCATGAGTTCCACGGTGACGTTCCTCCCGCTTCCGGTGCGCCCATGCCCCGGTAGCCGTCAATACTCCATCTTCGGTGACTACCGCCATAGAACGGGTTTCTTCCCCGAGTCAGGAGCCCGCTGCTACTTACGGTGCGAGGCTTTTATGGTGGCTCGTCGGTAGTACGCTGAACTTGTGCATTCCTGAACTTGTGCATTCGGGTGTTGCATTGATAGGTATTGCGCAGACTCAAGCCGATCTTCTAACCTCGAGGTCTTCCCGTTTGGGCGAGCATATGTCCTCGGACGCAGGTAACGTCCATCCCTCCGCCGACACCTTCGTCCCGATCTCGCTGCACGCGCAATCTGGCCGTGATTGCGACCGCCATTTTGACCTCCAGGGTCGTGACGCACCTGCTGTTCCACGGCACATTGTGGACATGTGACAGTCTAGCTTTTGTGCTTTGCTCCCAAACGACTTACATGGTCTATGCAATAGGCCGATCTCAAGCTCATTGACACCGGTATCCTTGACAGCGCTGGCAGCCCACGTGGGCGAAGACAATGTGTGAGTCGCTAAGGATAAGTAGTTCGCATCGTAGCCCTAACGTTCGCTCTACGTTATAGGTCTCTACTTAGCCCACTCGCCCGTCTTTTCCCTCAGGATAGCTCCCCCCATGTTTCGCCAACACCGAGCCTATCCATCTCTAATAATGCCGCGGAAGACGGTACATCTTGCCTCAGGCAGAATTACCCATAACCGTCGATGGTACTACGCAAGTAGGTACCCACGTATATCGGAGAGTTCCTGCTAATTAAGTTCACGGGCTGAAACGACTCAGGATAGAGACGTTCGTGCCGGTTCGGCTACCGATTGTGATCGATCCCCATGCCTAGCACCATCTGGGGTCAACGAATCGGCCCTTGAGCCAATGGGAAGTGCCACGCAGCCATTGCCGGAGACAACTTCGCATGTACCCGAGCTTGTCCGCCTTGCCTCGTCAATGCAAACATTTCGGACCCGCCGCCGGTGACACCTCGAAGGTATTATAATTGCCAATGCCTACTTTCTCCTTTTGACTCACTTCGGACCACCTGGAAGGAGCACTAGGCTTCAACTCAAGTGGGAGAAAGCGGCATTGTGCACTACGAAATTGCATGATGGTGTAGCAAGAGGACGACGGGGCCCTGCAGAGGCACTGGCCTCTTCGCTTCGAAGGTACGCAACCAGCCCATTTTTATAAGATACAGCAGTGACACAGCTCATTCGTCGTAAGGAGTACGCGACTGCGGGGTCAAGCAGGAGGCACGTCTGAGTCATCTTCCGCAAGATAAGGAAGGGAATGTCCGCAGTGCACGTAGTCGTAGAGTTTCGCCGTCTGAATTTGAACGGACGAAGGAACGCATTGCAATGAAAGTGTTCGGAGATGTAGCGTATCTAGAGGCTTGCTGCGGCATGTCAGCTTGTGCTTTATCTTACAGCTTGTCCTTCCGAGCGCGACAAGGCAAACTAGTGTGCCCGAGCAATACAAACTACGCTTGCCGAGGAGGTGTGCAGATGGATGTAAAACATATCCAAAGCGTCAAGCAAAAAAAT
>JABYQS010000457.1:0-21895 GCA_022592435.1 Cerioporus squamosus
CTCTGCTCTTCCGCAGCTCTTGCGCCTATACGACAGGAACGCGCCCGAAGGTCCGGACGCGGAGTCAGTTCCGGCTGACGTGGTTCACCCACTTCTTGTTGGCACTGTGTAGTCGCCCGGGGGTTGGCCTGTGTTTCGCTGACAGGGGTTGGTATCCACGCGAGACCGACGAGGGACAGCGCGGCGCAGGCGACAGGCGACGGACGCACGGACGTCGACTCTTCCCAGAAAGGCGGCAAAATCTACAACAAGATCCTAGCCAACGTCGTGAAGACGCTGAAAGTGAACGAGGACCCCCGTCAGCAGGAGCTCGCCCTCAAGATCCTCTCAGCCTGTCGGAACTGGTCTCTGGGTACTGGGCTTCTGCCGGCCTCGCGCTGGAGCCGCGCCTGTCCTCGACGATGGCTCGCGAACATCGCCTTCTTCGGCGCGGTCGTCTCGCTTCCTGTCCCGACGACATCCTTCGCCTCGTGGCGGCGGGTCGGCGGAGCGCGAACGAGATGTGCCAGATGGAACCTCGACCTTAGGGGGGTCTGGTGGCGGGAGGTCTGGTGGGGGGTTCTGGTGGCGGGAGGTCTGGTGGCGGGGTTCTGGTGGCCGGGAGGTTTGGTGGCGGGGTTCTGGTGGCGGGGGTCTCTGGTGTCCGGTATGGGCGCAGTGAGGTGCGACGGGGGTGTAGGTGCGGGGGTGGTGGACACGCGGCGCAGGACTGCGGACGGGCGCGTCTTGTACGTGAGTCGACGAATATATTTCGTTCCACCGACATACGTTCGAGTGCGTTCAGGCAGTGTCGAGACTCGGATAGCGAATGTGTGCATCAGAGATATATTCCGGGCCTGTAAGTCTACCGTAAGTATTCCTACAGCGCACACTACCAGGAATGCGTCCTCGCGCAGAGTGAGGAGAGCACAGGCGCCTAAGCAACGCCTTCGTGCGACGTGCCAAGTACGTCCCCTTGCTCTCGACCACCACGACCGCTCTGCCTCGTCTCGCCCATATGCCATACCTCCTCGTGTCCGACGCGCTCTCGGGGCTCTGCAGCTGCTCTGCGCGATTTGTAAGTACTCGAACTTGAAGTCACGGTTGTGGGCTCACCTGCAAACTCGATCCGCGCACACCAGTCAGCAGCACGTCAAGTAAGTCCCGAACCCGCCAACGAAGACAAATCAGAGCATCAGATCCTGCGCTAAGACTCAGCTCGTGCAGCCCAGTTAGGAGGATCGAGTACATACTGCTGTATCGCCATGTCTCCTCTGCAACTCGAGTGGCCGCTCTTGCGACGGACGCCTCCCCAGACATTCCTGCGAAAGCGGGACTCTATGAGCCGATGTCTCAGACGACGTGAATCACGGTACATACCACTTGCGCACTGTAGCTGCGCGCGACACCAGACTTGGACTTGCGGCCAGACATGTTGTGCCGGGCAGCCAGGGCAGGACGAGTCGGATGCTCTGGCGGCGCTAAGTCTCACAGTCAGCGGCTTGCACAGAGTAGGTGTGGAGACGATGTACGTACCTGTGCGCTGACTCCCGTCTTGCGTCCAGGAGACTACCTTCCTGCGCTAGCATCTTGGACTGCATGACAAGACAGCTCGAGTTGAGCGCGCCGCATCTGCCTGGTCGCGGCCGCGTGTTAGCCTCTGCTGGCCATTTGCGCCGACGTCTCTTTGCCCGAGCGCGCACTACCAGCAGCCGCGTCATGGAGACACGGCAGCAAGAATGCTCGCCCGCTGTGTAGTCCTCATCGACCTGACGCACCACGCAGACGGTGCCTCGGCTTCACCAACACAGTCCACAGCATTGGCAACACAGCCGTCGTCATCACGGTGTACCGCGCCCGAAGGCACCGACTTCGACGAAGTCTGTCAGCAGCGGAGACTGCGGCCGCGCTCCTCGAAGGAGAACAGCTGGGAGAGGCCGGGTATGTTCCCGGGCTGCGACAGCGCTTGCCGCTGGTACCGTCCGGATATTCCCCTTCTCGAACAGACTGGATTCGCCCGCAGGAACTCAGCAACATGCCATGGAGAGGTCACCCGCTGATTGTAGCACCGATTCGACACACGGATGTCGTCCGAGCCGACGATGCAGCGAGAAAATGGACCAGGCAAGCTGCAAGCGGTACAAGAAACACAGTGTACCCGGTACGTACCTTCTACGTGTCCTCCGGCTCAAGAAGAGCTCGAGCTCCCAGCCTGTATATGGGAGCGAGGTCGGCTGACTATGAAGGACTTGACTGCAGGCGGACGATTGTCAGGATGCGGATGTGTAGTGGTAGTCAAATGTGAGTACTTACATGTCAATATATGAGTCCACTGCTTCAGACAATCCAAGTCTGCACTGTGTGAGCAATCCTGAGATACAGGACAGGGCGACGGGAGGGGGAGAAGAGAGAGGAAGTGCGAGTGCGGGCACAGTGGAAGGTATGAAGAGTCCGAGGCATGGTGGGGGGCTGCTGGGGGAGCGGCCCCAGACATGCGAGGTATAGCTTGTCTCGTACAGATGGGACGACACTGTCGGACATGGTGTAATCACCGGCTAGTTCATAGGCGCAAGAGATCGCACAGTACACCGAAGCGAACTGTCACTCTTTGTCGAGCCTTCGATATGCAGAGTACAATGCCATTGTTTCTGCTTAGAGAAGTCTTTAGTACAACCTCTGAGATTAGTATGTATTCTAGACGATAGTAGCTAGGTCAGGACACCATTTCTGAAATACACAACAGGCCCTCAGAACTGATCTGTGTCCTCAATCTTTGCGACGACTCCGCTGTCCTCGTCCTCGCTTGTGTCAACCCCGCGTGCACTCTTCGGCCCGTTCCGTGCATACCGCGGTGGGAACTTGACCGGGTCGATCGTTGGCCGCTTCCAATGCTGGCCGAGGTTACTGCGGCAGTTCCGTGTAAGCGGGAGAGCAAACCGAATGCTCGGGACAGCATTGTACACGGACTCTTGAGCTGCAAAGATCTCGCCCGGTGTCGCCTTGCGGAAGTACAGCCGGCCCTGCTCGAAGAGAGCCAGCAACTCGAGCACATCGGCGACCCGCATCTTGCTCGGGTTCTGGAAGACCACACGGCGCGGCCAGCCGTGGAGTATCATCCCGTAGAAGAGGACAATGTCCTCCTGGAAAGGGACCGCGGCCCAGCGCATCTCGGCTCCGGGGTCGCCGGTCTTGTCGACTGTCGGGTAGACATCAACATCCAAGTACAATTCGGAGGGGCTAACCGAGAGCAACGAACCGATGTCCATGTCAAGCACCTGCTTGAACAGGCCGCGGTCTGCACCTGCCTGGTTGTAGTACTTGTGGCCGCCATTCTTTGCTCGGCCAATGAGTGGGCCAGGCCGTGTCATTGGAGGATGTGCGGGGTGGTTCGAATTATCCTGTTGATTGCGGCTGTTTTATATATATTTCAATGCCCACCGCAGGCCTCAAGACTTGGCTGCCGGCCCCCCATTACCGATCGAATGCAAAGCCGAGGTGAAGCAGCCGGCCGGACAGAGATACCTAGATGCTCTTCGAGCTCGAGGTAATAGCTACGCCTAGCAATGCTGCGTCCAGTTGCTGCAGCGGCCAGACAGAGAACTTACTGTATGTTTTCTCTGCTACCGGGAGAGTCTTCCAATGGCCATCCTAGAGAGCAGCGCGGCACGCTGTGAATGTTGCACTCCGGACGCAGCTCCATGCTCCGGCCAGCAACATAATGGGTGCTGTCCGACGGACCGACGGTCGCGTAAACACCCCGATAGCCACCGCTCTTCGGGAGCCTGAAGATGTTACTGTGAACAAGGTTGAATCGAACACCGAGCAGACCCTTCGCAGCAGGTCACCCCGAACGAACTTACGCGATGTCGTGCACCTTTGCGGTTGCTGCGGTTGGCCGAATACTGTTCGCAAGTTCTCCGTGACATACCAGTGATGCTGTAGGTGGCACGGCTCGTCCTGCGCGACTCTCGTGTTGGTTCACTAGAGGAAGGTATCAGCACAGTACCAGCAAGCTGAGGCAGTCGGAAACGTATGCAGGTTGCAAGCAGAGTCGCACGTCGAAGTGCAGACTGAGCCGGCCGAGGACGAGCTATGCACCCGCCAGATGAAGCGGTCCCGGCGTGTGATCGATCCTCGCGTCGATTAGACACTACCTGCATGTCCGCGGATGCTCGGCTTGGTGCAGCTCGCTAGTCTGGCACCGGCTCGAGCCTGTACGGTGCGCGCAGTGCGCGCACAGTGAATGAGGAGACGAGGAGACTCGGGTCTTGCGTCCGAGGCCTTGCAACTTGCAGCGCACAACAGTCGACGTGCTCGAGCCTTTTCACAACAGAATAGGTGGATAGGTCAAAGTGGAGGCCCGGGAATCCTGCAAGCAACGAGCCGTCATGTCCGATAGACACCGCGCTCTAGCGGTCTCTTGCTGCTGCTCGTCCGAGTCGACGTAACGGAGACAGGGTCGGTCGGGACAAGCAGGCGCGAGGGGAAGTTCCGCTACTCGCCTCAGGCTTCCGGAGCGAGCATACTCGGGCTATGGCCCCTGGCATTGCTAGTAGGTACTCTACATGATCAGACTGTACGCACATAGAGAACAGTTGAAAATACATCACACTTTATGTTCTCCACAGCATTGGACAAGACGACTACAAGGGCGAACCTGCAATCGAGTCGGAGGTGAGAGCACAGCGTACGAGTAAAGCCTCCGTGCTTACCCTTCGACAGCGAGCGATGAGAGGCGATTGTCGCATACCCGTGCCCCTCAGCGGGTTCTGAGTAGGCGGGGTCTCTCCAGGGTCGTCGTCTCGTGAGCACGAAGCACGGAGCGTGCGAGAACAAAGCCCGTGCGCTGCGTCTTCGTCGCAGTCTCCCTGTGTCAGGACCTGTCACAACATGCCGTCAGTTTCCGAGAGATGTGAATGCAAATGCCGTGAATGCAATCGGAAGAGAGGAGCGACTCCAGTACGCAGACTATTGCGCAAGCTTCTAGAGCAACTCATCCACAAACTCAGCGTGAACTCGGGTGCGTAGCAAGGCCACTGGCCAGTAGAGAACGGCAGGTTGTTGCTCGCTCGACGCACCCTCGGAATGGCTGCTTCCCAGCATCTCTCTGCGCGACATTCAGCGACTCGGATGTCTGTAACGCACCGCTCGCGACCGATAGCATCCTCATCATCGCTCTATGTCGACAAGGCACGAGCCTTACAACCATGTCAAGATGGCGCAGGATCGGCGGGAGCTTCTCGAGTCTCTCAGCTCCAGCAAGAGCACTGGCAGGTTCCACACACAACACAGCAAATGTGCGTCGAGTCCACTGCAGTCTCGAGCTGCTCCTCCACTCGCAGAACCGCACAGAAATGCCATGCATGGTGCGCCGGACGTTGGCGCAAGCGACGAGCCGGCAGAACAGTTGTCGTGTCGTCACAGCGTCGTATCTACTATCCGGACGCCCCAGACCATGCACTGAGTGTCGAGCACCCTGACGGCGATCTCGAGTCCCGTCCGCGGCGGCGACTGACTCAGCTTGCCCCGTCTGCGAAGCACCTCGATCGCCAGCTGCACGCCAAACAAGATGCTCGCCCTGCTCCCGACTCGAGCATCGCCGTCCCAAGTCCGAACATCGCGACGGTGCAGCTATCGACCCGGACGCACGCCGTCCACACATGAATCCGCGCCCTGAAGGCGCAACGTGACAACGCGAGCAGAACTCGCGTGTGTGTCCGCTATGTGCTACGTACATGCAACCAAAGCACGAAAGGAGGACGAGGAAAGACACTCACCATCTGTGTCCGCCGTGCACCGAGCTCCGACGAGCGTGCATGCGAAACTCCCGGCTCCCTGACACCCGCCCGACGACCCCATCTGTTGCCTGACTGTCGCGAGTACGAACTGCAGCTCCGGCTCGAGCTTGCTCGGCTTGTAACTTGTGTTCCGAACGACAGGCGGGGGCTGATGATGGTTACGATGGCACATTTGTTCGCACTTTGTCCGGCGGCGTATTCGACCGACCTTGCGTGGCTGCTGGTCGCTGGGGCAGACCTGCACCTCCCGGCCGCTGTCGAGACTCGAGAGTACGCCCGCTACACAGCGGAGGTGCGCACACGAGATTCGAGGTTGCGAGGACGCAGCTGAGTGCGCAGTGTCGACCGAGAATGGCTGGCGACATCAACGGCGGGGCTCCCGGGCGACGAGTCCCTGAGTCGCAACTTCCAGAACGTCGCCCTTCGCGCATGTTGAGCGACGTCGCTGTCACTGCATGATCTTGAGCCGCGGTTGCTGTTTGGCGTCGGGACAGCAAGGGGCCCTGCAAAGCATGCGAGTCAGACATCAGCGTAAGGTCTCCGCATGCTCGCAGTCGCGGAATCGCGAGTCGCTGCCCGAGTTCGATCGTCAGTCGAAACGGTGCGACGCTGCAGCTCAGTCGAACACCACTCGAATCCTCGCCCTGAAGGCGCAACACGACAGCGCGAGGAGCACTCGCAAGTACGTCCGCCATCCGCTACGTACATACAACCGAAGCGCAAAAGGGAAGACGAGGAGACACTCACAGTTCACGATCTGTGTGCGCCGTGCACCGAGCTCCGACGAGCGTGCACGCGAAACTCCCGGCTCCATGGCCCGTGCCTGAGGACCCTTCCTGTCGCGAGTACGTACCGCACCTCCAGCTCGAGCTTGCTCGGCTTGAAGTTGTAGTTTGAGTTCCGAACAACGGGCGGGGGCCGAGGATGGTTACGATCGCAGGCTGTTGAACGTTCGTTCGCCACTTGTCCGGCGGTGTATGCGACCAACTGTGTGTGAGCTGATCAGAGGTCACCGGTGCGGACCCGCACGTCCCGGCCGCTGTAGAGACTCGAGACTACGCCCGCTGCACAGCGGAGGTGCGAACGCGAAATCCGAGCTTGCGAGGACGCAACTGAGTGCACAGTGTCGACCGAACGCGCGACGCGACGTCAACGGCGGGGCTCCCAGGCGACGAGTGCATGAGTCGCCTTCGCGCGAGCCGAGCGACGTCGCTTTCACTGAATGGTCTTGAGCCGCGGTGTTGGTGTTCGGCGTCGGGGCAGCTCGGAAGGGGCCCTGCAAAGCATGCGAGTCAGTAATCAGCGTACCAGGTCTCCGCATGCTCGCAGTCGCAGAATCGCGAGTCGCTGCATGTGTTAGATCGTCAGTCGTTCGACGGTACCACGCTGCAGCACGCTCGAAGACTACTCACAGTGTGCACCGTCACTCGAAAGCGAGTCCGGTACGGATCGCATGCACGACATCGGGCTCGTGCTTCGTACGTACTCCGCAGGATGTTCGAGCTGCGCAGCCGATCGGAGACCCACTGCGCATCGCCCTCCAGGTCGACCGACGAGCCCGCGCCCGACGACGATGCACCTTGCGAGCAGTCGATCGAACACCGACGTGCGTGCGTACGTATCGGTACGACGCACGGCGCGTACGAGGCCGACTGAACCTTGCGAGGCGGAGGTGTCGTTGGTCCTGATCTTCGGTCCTTCGGTCCCCGGGCGAGAGTGCACGTCGACAACTGCTGATGCGACGCTTGAGAATAGTCCTGGCCTCTCGTCGAGGTTGGCGTTCTCCCCTCTGCCACTCTGTACAGTTGTCCACCGAGGAGTCTTCGCGAGTACCGGAGCCAGTCGCGCGGCGTCTTGATCACGGTCTCTTGCGTGGCGTTGCGCTCGGGTCTGTCTGGATTGGGCTGTTAATACGCGACGGCTGGACATGTTCAGCGTAGTTCGGGAGAGATGACGCGCACACGGACCTCAGGGAGCGCGGGCGTGCGAGTCCCAATGTCCGGACAGGGCGCTGGAGACGGGTGCGTGCCAGGTGTGGCATGTTTGTGCTGGGGAAAGGCGTATAAGTACTGGGCTGTGAGGAAGGCGTCTGGCCAGGATTACTACCGCTCGCCCTTCGCCCTCCACCGCCCGTCTCGCCCCCACACCCTCGCTGTCTCCTCGTCGATCCCCGTCGTCGTGGCTGCTGCTCCCGCGTCCTCGACAGACGTCCCGGCATGAACGTTTGTCGGTCGCCGCCTTCCTGCCCTTTGTCCCTGTCACCCCGTTCTGCGGGACCGTTATCCACGGTGAGTAGATGTCCTTTGCCTATTCAAACACATGCACTGACGTCGTCTTTGTGCATAGCCGGCAATTGTCCGACTGTATGAGCGTGGCATAGCGGCGCCCGGCTTTGAATGACGTATAGCCTGTGGTTCATACTCGCTACTTGGGCGAGGTGTGTGTCATGCGGAAAGGGGTGTCGGCGAGGCGATTGGGAGAGCGCGAGACCCTTGTTGTATGGTGGATGCTGCGGTTCGGAACGGGGACGTCAGGCACCCGCAGCTGTAGTTGATGTATTAGTATCGTAGTGTTGCTCTCACTTACCGTGGTACTTGGATATGATCGAGTTCGTGCCCAATGAGAGGAGCGGAGGAGACGTTACCGGATCTGGGAGCGTGTGCAGGCAGGCTGCATCGCCGTGGTGTTGGGGGTCCAGTGAATCGTTGATCTGGAGACGGGCGGTCAGTATATGAGTACGTGCGAACGTGAAAATGTGAGCGACGTTACCTGCCTCGCACTAGTACATCCCCGATGAATCAGGCTTCTGTGCCATGGGAGCGGTCGGTTATTTGCTGCAGGCCGGACGACGTACAAGTGCTCGTCTGCAAACCACACACCGGCCTTGCGACGGCGCACGGGCAGGGCTGCTGCGGTGGATAGGGACGGAGAGTGCGAAAGGAAACCGGCATGCATTGGAGTAGTGTAGATACAGGCGGCGTATGTCTAGCGCGATGCTACACAAGCCGGGGCGCAGCGCGTATGCACGCACGTCTTGCAGGCGCAGAGGGACGGAGCGGTGTCGAAGAGAGAGCGAGAGAGGACGGGAGCGAGGAAAGAGAGGAGGCGGGTGGTCGCTCTTGTGCGCAACAGCGGCGTTGGACGAGGTCGTGAGAACGAAGGACGGCCGTCGGGCGTCGTGCAATGCGGGCGGAGGCGGGCGTCGTGCGATGGCGTGCAGAGACGACTCCGAGTCGACGTCGTGAGCCAACGAGCCATCGAGAAGGCCCCGCATGTGACCGCGTCGCGTCTGGACGTCACTTCCGGCGCCAGATCATTTTCGATCGCGCTCAGGCTGCCTGTGCACAGGACGGTTGGCCCTTCTCCTCATTCCTCTCATCTGCCTACTTGTGCCAGTCTGAGTGCTGCCACCTCACGCGCAGCCGGCGACACACTACCGAACTGCAACTTGACGATGCCCGTTCGCGACGTTCCGCCGCCGCACAAGAAGCGCAAGGTCGAGCCATCCTTCCAGTACAAAACATCCTCCGAGATCAGGCATGTCTTCAAAGCGCAGAGTGAGGCTGGGCTCGTAGAAGGTGAGTCATCTATCTCCCGCTCTCGGCGCAAGTCGTTATGGTTTCTGCAGGCTTGACTGCTCTCCGGAACCAACTCACGGTCAAGCCAAACGAGCCGCCTGTCCAGGCGAACGACGAACGTCTGCTCCTCGCCAAGGCTTGGCTCGATGAAGACCCGGGGGCGCAGGAGCTGTTCTCGGTCTGGGAAAGCGCAAACTCGGTACGTCGCGTTTGCACTGAAGCCTGCGAAGTTCAGCCTCTAACGTAGTGACCAGAGACAATTGTCGCTGCTGACAGTCATCGTCGGCTTGTTCTCCGCCCTCATCAACGTCTTGTCTACCCATTACACCTACCATGTCTATGCCCAGCCTATTCTGCGAACGCTTCTTTCCCAGCAGTGGTCCCAACTGCTCAACCAATGCCTCGCTGGGCAGCACACCGACCTCGTCCTCGCGGCCCTGAAGCTCTACAACAGCCTGACCAGCTATGGAGGTGGACGAGAGCGCAAAGCCGTCCTAGACGCTTTTGCATGGGAGATGAAGGTCCGTGTGCACCAGTATTTGCTGCTTCAGTCGTCTCTGACACCGCAGGTGTAGTCTCTGCCGAAGTTGCTCCATATGCGGAGGAAATCGAAAGGCGGCGAAGACGTCGATATGCTCGCCCGACCGGGTGAGCACTGTCTCGCTCTTCTTCCCTTCCTGATTCTGAACGAGTCCCCCTAGACATACGGACGCTCTACCTCCTGTTCATCCTCTCCTTCGTCGACACCACCAGTCCGTCCTCTGTCAAAGTCGCATTCTTGGAGCAGCATCGGGACGCGTTCACGGCAATCTTCAAGGGACTCTGGCAAGACTCGTATTCGGTCATCAGACGAGTGCTCGAAGTGTGCTGGTCTGGGCTCTGGTCCGACCCGAAGCTGAAGCGTACGCTGAAAATCCAAGTGTTCAGCGAGTCCACCCTGTCGCAGGTTCGTTTCACTGCTCTCGAAGTGTCCAGGCAGAGCTGATCCCTGCTTTCCGGCAGCTCTTGCGCCTATACGACAGGAACGCGCCCGAAGGTCCGGACGCGGAGTCAGTTCCGGCTGACGTGGTTCACCACTTCTTGTTGGCACTGTGTAGTCGCCCGGGGGTTGGCCTGTGTTTCGCTGACAGGGGTTGGTATCCACGCGAGACCGACGAGGGACAGCGCGGCGCAGGCGACACAGGCGATGGACGCACGGACGTCGACTCTTCCCAGAAAGGCGGCAAAATCTACAACAAGATCCTAGCCAACGTCGTGAAGACGCTGAAAGTGAACGAGGACCCCCGTCAGCAGGAGCTCGCCCTCAAGATCCTCTCAGCCTGTCCGGAACTGGTCTCTGGGTACTGGGCTTCTGCCGGCCTCGCGCTGGAGCCGCGCCTGTCCTCGAAGTGGCTCGCGAACATCGCCTTCTTCGGCGCGGTCGTCTCGCTTCCTGTCCCGACGACATCCTTCGCCTCGTGGCGGCGGGTCGGCGGAGCGCGAACGAGATGTGCCAGATGGAACCTCGACCTTAGGGGGGTCTGGTGGCGGGAGGTCTGGTGGCGGGGGTTCTGGTGGCGGGAGGTCTGGTGGCGGGGGTTCTGGTGGCGGGAGGTCTGGTGGCGGGGGTTCTGGTGGCGGGGGTTCTGGTGGCGGTATGGGCGCAGTGAGGTGCGACGGGGGTGTAGGTGCGGGGGTGGGGACCGCGGCGCAGACTGCGGACGGGCGCGTCTTGTACGTAGAGTCGACGAATATATTTCGTTCCACCGACATACGTTCGAGTGCGTTCAGGCAGTGTCGAGACTCGGATAGCGAATGTGTGCATCAGAGATATATTCCGGGCCTGTAAGTCTACCGTAAGTATTCCTACAGCGCACACTACCAGGAATGCGTCCTCGCGCAGAGTGCGGAGAGCACAGGCGCCTAAGCAACGCCTTCGTGCGACGTGCCAAGTACGTCCCTTGCTCTCGACCACCACGACCGCTCTGCCTCGTCTCGCCCATATGCCATACCTCCTCGTGTCCGACGCGCTCTCGGGGCTCTGCAGCTGCTCTGCGCGATTTGTAAGTACTCGAACTTGAAGTCACGGTTGTGGGCTCACCTGCAAACTCGATCCGCGCACACCAGTCAGCAGCACGTCAAGTAAGTCCCGAACCCGCCAACGAAGACAAATCAGAGCATCAGATCCTGCGCTAAGACTCAGCTCGTGCAGCCCAGTTAGGAGGATCGAGTACATACTGCTGTATCGCCATGTCTCCTCTGCAACTCGAGTGGCCGCTCTTGCGACGGACGCCTCCCCAGACATTCCTGCGAAAGCGGGACTCTATGAGCCGATGTCTCAGACGACGTGAATCACGGTACATACCACTTGCGCACTGTAGCTGCGCGCGACACCAGACTTGGACTTGCGGCCAGACATGTTGTGCCGGGCAGCCGGGGCAGGACGAGTCGGATGCTCTGGCGGCGCTAAGTCTCACAGTCAGCAGCTTGCACAGAGTAGGTGTGGAGACGATGTACGTACCTGTGCGCTGACTCCCGTCTTGCGTCCAGGAGACTACCTTCCTGCGCTAGCATCTTGGACTGCATGACAAGACAGCTCGAGTTGAGCGCGCCGCATCTGCCTGGTCGCGGCCGCGTGTTAGCCTCTGCTGGCCATTTGCGCCGACGTCTCTTTGCCCGAGCGCGCTCTACCAGCAGCCGCATCATGGAGACACGGCAGCAAGAATGCTCGCCCGCCGTGTAGTCCTCATCGACCTGACGCAGCACGCAGACGGTGCCTCGGCTTCACCAACACAGTCCACAGCATTGGCAACACGGTCGTCGTCATCACGGTGTACCGCGCCCGAAGGCACCGACTTCGACGAAGTCTGTCAGCAGCGGAGACTGCGGCCGCGCTCCTCGAAGGAGAACAGCTGGGAGAGGCCGGGTATGTTCCCGGGCTGCGACAGCGCTTGCCGCTGGTACCGTCCGGATATTCCCCTTCTCGAACAGACTGGATTCGCCCGCAGGAACTCAGCAACATGCCATGGAGAGGTCACCCGCTGATTGTAGCACCGATTCGACACACGGATGTCGTCCGAGCCGACGATGCAGCGAGAAAATGGACCAGGCAAGCTGCAAGCGGTACAAGAAACACAGTGTACCCGGTACGTACCTTCTACGTGTCCTCCGGCTCAAGAAGAGCTCGAGCTCCCAGCCTGTATATGGGAGCGAGGTCGGCTGACTATGAAGGACTTGACTGCAGGCGGACGATTGTCAGGATGCGGATGTGTAGTGGTAGTCAAATGTGAGTACTTACATGTCAATATATGAGTCCACTGCTTCAGACAATCCAAGTCTGCACTGTGTGAGCAATCCTGAGATACAGGACAGGGCGACGGGAGGGGGAGAAGAGAGAGGAAGTGCGAGTGCGGGCACAGTGGAAGGTATGAAGAGTCCGAGGCATGGTGGGGGCTGCTGGGGGAGCGGCCCCAGACATGCGAGGTATAGCTTGTCTCGTACAGATGGGACGACACTGTCGGACATGGTGTAATCACCGGCTAGTTCATAGGCGCAAGAGATCGCACAGTACACCGAAGCGAACTGTCACTCTTTGTCGAGCCTTCGATATGCAGAGTACAATGCCATTGTTTCTGCTTAGAGAAGTCTTTAGTACAACCTCTGAGATTAGTATGTATTCTAGACGATAGTAGCTAGGTCAGGACACCATTTCTGAAATACACAACAGGCCCTCAGAACTGATCTGTGTCCTCAATCTTTGCGACGACTCCGCCGTCCTCGTCCTCGCTTGTGTCAACCCCGCGTGCACTCTTCGGCCCGTTCCGTGCATACCGCGGTGGGAACTTGACCGGGTCGATCGTTGGCCGCTTCCAATGCTGGCCGAGGTTACTGCGGCAGTTCCGTGTAAGCGGGAGAGCAAACCGAATGCTCGGGACAGCATTGTACACGGACTCTTGAGCTGCAAAGATCTCGCCCGGTGTCGCCTTGCGGAAGTACAGCCGGCCCTGCTCGAAGAGAGCCAGCAACTCGAGCACATCGGCGACCCGCATCTTGCTCGGGTTCTGGAAGACCACACGGCGCGGCCAGCCGTGGAGTATCATCCCGTAGAAGAGGACAATGTCCTCCTGGAAAGGGACCGCGGCCCAGCGCATCTCGGCTCCGGGGTCGCCGGTCTTGTCGACTGTCGGGTAGACATCAACATCCAAGTACAATTCGGAGGGGCTAACCGAGAGCAACGAACCGATGTCCATGTCAAGCACCTGCTTGAACAGGCCGCGGTCTGCACCTGCCTGGTTGTAGTACTTGTGGCCGCCATTCTTTGCTCGGCCAATGAGTGGGCCAGGCCGTGTCATTGGAGGATGTGCGGGGTGGTTCGAATTATCCTGTTGATTGCGGCTGTTTTATATATATTTCAATGCCCACCGCAGGCCTCAAGACTTGGCTGCCGGCCCCCCATTACCGATCGAATGCAAAGCCGAGGTGAAGCAGCCGGCCGGACAGAGATACCTAGATGCTCTTCGAGCTCGAGGTAATAGCTACGCCTAGCAATGCTGCGTCCAGTTGCTGCAGCGGCCAGACAGAGAACTTACTGTATGTTTTCTCTGCTACCGGGAGAGTCTTCCAATGGCCATCCTAGAGAGCAGCGCGGCACGCTGTGAATGTTGCACTCCGGACGCAGCTCCATGCTCCGGCCAGCAACATAATGGGTGCTGTCCGACGGACCGACGGTCGCGTAAACACCCCGATAGCCACCGCTCTTCGGGAGCCTGAAGATGTTACTGTGAACAAGGTTGAATCGAACACCGAGCAGACCCTTCGCAGCAGGTCACCCCGAACGAACTTACGCGATGTCGTGCACCTTTGCGGTTGCTGCGGTTGGCCGAATACTGTTCGCAAGTTCTCCGTGACATACCAGTGATGCTGTAGGTGGCACGGCTCGTCCTGCGCGACTCTCGTGTTGGTTCACTAGAGGAAGGTATCAGCACAGTACCAGCAAGCTGAGGCAGTCGGAAACGTATGCAGGTTGCAAGCAGAGTCGCACGTCGAAGTGCAGACTGAGCCGGCCGAGGACGAGCTATGCACCCGCCAGATGAAGCGGTCCCGGCGTGTGATCGATCCTCGCGTCGATTAGACACTACCTGCATGTCCGCGGATGCTCGGCTTGGTGCAGCTCGCTAGTCTGGCACCGGCTCGAGCCTGTACGGTGCGCGCAGTGCGCGCACAGTGAATGAGGAGACGAGGAGACTCGGGTCTTGCGTCCGAGGCCTTGCAACTTGCAGCGCACAACAGTCGACGTGCTCGAGCCTTTTCACAACAGAATAGGTGGATAGGTCAAAGTGGAGGCCCGGGAATCCTGCAAGCAACGAGCCGTCATGTCCGATAGACACCGCGCTCTAGCGGTCTCTTGCTGCTGCTCGTCCGAGTCGACGTAACGGAGACAGGGTCGGTCGGGACAAGCAGGCGCGAGGGGAAGTTCCGCTACTCGCCTCAGGCTTCCGGAGCGAGCATACTCGGGCTATGGCCCCTGGCATTGCTAGTAGGTACTCTACATGATCAGACTGTACGCACATAGAGAACAGTTGAAAATACATCACACTTTATGTTCTCCACAGCATTGGACAAGACGACTACAAGGGCGAACCTGCAATCGAGTCGGAGGTGAGAGCACAGCGTACGAGTAAAGCCTCCGTGCTTACCCTTCGACAGCGAGCGATGAGAGGCGATTGTCGCATACCCGTGCCCCTCAGCGGGTTCTGAGTAGGCGGGGTCTCTCCAGGGTCGTCGTCTCGTGAGCACGAAGCACGGAGCGTGCGAGAACAAAGCCCGTGCGCTGCGTCTTCGTCGCAGTCTCCCTGTGTCAGGACCTGTCACAACATGCCGTCAGTTTCCGAGAGATGTGAATGCAAATGCCGTGAATGCAATCGGAAGAGAGGAGCGACTCCAGTACGCAGACTATTGCGCAAGCTTCTAGAGCAACTCATCCACAAACTCAGCGTGAACTCGGGTGCGTAGCAAGGCCACTGGCCAGTAGAGAACGGCAGGTTGTTGCTCGCTCGACGCACCCTCGGAATGGCTGCTTCCCAGCATCTCTCTGCGCGACATTCAGCGACTCGGATGTCTGTAACGCACCGCTCGCGACCGATAGCATCCTCATCATCGCTCTATGTCGACAAGGCACGAGCCTTACAACCATGTCAAGATGGCGCAGGATCGGCGGGAGCTTCTCGAGTCTCTCAGCTCCAGCAAGAGCACTGGCAGGTTCCACACACAACACAGCAAATGTGCGTCGAGTCCACTGCAGTCTCGAGCTGCTCCTCCACTCGCAGAACCGCACAGAAATGCCATGCATGGTGCGCCGGACGTTGGCGCAAGCGACGAGCCGGCAGAACAGTTGTCGTGTCGTCACAGCGTCGTATCTACTATCCGGACGCCCCAGACCATGCACTGAGTGTCGAGCACCCTGACGGCGATCTCGAGTCCCGTCCGCGGCGGCGACTGACTCAGCTTGCCCCGTCTGCGAAGCACCTCGATCGCCAGCTGCACGCCAAACAAGATGCTCGCCCTGCTCCCGACTCGAGCATCGCCGTCCCAAGTCCGAACATCGCGACGGTGCAGCTATCGACCCGGACGCACGCCGTCCACACATGAATCCGCGCCCTGAAGGCGCAACGTGACAACGCGAGCAGAACTCGCGTGTGTGTCCGCTATGTGCTACGTACATGCAACCAAAGCACGAAAGGAGGACGAGGAAAGACACTCACCATCTGTGTCCGCCGTGCACCGAGCTCCGACGAGCGTGCATGCGAAACTCCCGGCTCCCTGACACCCGCCCGACGACCCCATCTGTTGCCTGACTGTCGCGAGTACGAACTGCAGCTCCGGCTCGAGCTTGCTCGGCTTGTAACTTGTGTTCCGAACGACAGGCGGGGGCTGATGATGGTTACGATGGCACATTTGTTCGCACTTTGTCCGGCGGCGTATTCGACCGACCTTGCGTGGCTGCTGGTCGCTGGGGCAGACCTGCACCTCCCGGCCGCTGTCGAGACTCGAGAGTACGCCCGCTACACAGCGGAGGTGCGCACACGAGATTCGAGGTTGCGAGGACGCAGCTGAGTGCGCAGTGTCGACCGAGAATGGCTGGCGACATCAACGGCGGGGCTCCCGGGCGACGAGTCCCTGAGTCGCAACTTCCAGAACGTCGCCCTTCGCGCATGTTGAGCGACGTCGCTGTCACTGCATGATCTTGAGCCGCGGTTGCTGTTTGGCGTCGGGACAGCAAGGGGCCCTGCAAAGCATGCGAGTCAGACATCAGCGTAAGGTCTCCGCATGCTCGCAGTCGCGGAATCGCGAGTCGCTGCCCGAGTTCGATCGTCAGTCGAAACGGTGCGACGCTGCAGCTCAGTCGAACACCACTCGAATCCTCGCCCTGAAGGCGCAACACGACAGCGCGAGGAGCACTCGCAAGTACGTCCGCCATCCGCTACGTACATACAACCGAAGCGCAAAAGGGAAGACGAGGAGACACTCACAGTTCACGATCTGTGTGCGCCGTGCACCGAGCTCCGACGAGCGTGCACGCGAAACTCCCGGCTCCATGGCCCGTGCCTGAGGACCCTTCCTGTCGCGAGTACGTACCGCACCTCCAGCTCGAGCTTGCTCGGCTTGAAGTTGTAGTTTGAGTTCCGAACAACGGGCGGGGGCCGAGGATGGTTACGATCGCAGGCTGTTGAACGTTCGTTCGCCACTTGTCCGGCGGTGTATGCGACCAACTGTGTGTGAGCTGATCAGAGGTCACCGGTGCGGACCCGCACGTCCCGGCCGCTGTAGAGACTCGAGACTACGCCCGCTGCACAGCGGAGGTGCGAACGCGAAATCCGAGCTTGCGAGGACGCAACTGAGTGCACAGTGTCGACCGAACGCGCGACGCGACGTCAACGGCGGGGCTCCCAGGCGACGAGTGCATGAGTCGCCTTCGCGCGAGCCGAGCGACGTCGCTTTCACTGAATGGTCTTGAGCCGCGGTGTTGGTGTTCGGCGTCGGGGCAGCTCGGAAGGGGCCCTGCAAAGCATGCGAGTCAGTAATCAGCGTACCAGGTCTCCGCATGCTCGCAGTCGCAGAATCGCGAGTCGCTGCATGTGTTAGATCGTCAGTCGTTCGACGGTACCACGCTGCAGCACGCTCGAAGACTACTCACAGTGTGCACCGTCACTCGAAAGCGAGTCCGGTACGGATCGCATGCACGACATCGGGCTCGTGCTTCGTACGTACTCCGCAGGATGTTCGAGCTGCGCAGCCGATCGGAGACCCACTGCGCATCGCCCTCCAGGTCGACCGACGAGCCCGCGCCCGACGACGATGCACCTTGCGAGCAGTCGATCGAACACCGACGTGCGTGCGTACGTATCGGTACGACGCACGGCGCGTACGAGGCCGACTGAACCTTGCGAGGCGGAGGTGTCGTTGTCCTGATCTTCGGTCCTTCGGTCCCCGGGCGAGAGTGCACGTCGACAATGCTGATGCGACGCTTGAGAATAGTCCTGGCCTCTCGTCGAGGTTGGCGTTCTCCCTCTGCCACTCTGTAAGTTGTCCAGCCGAGGAGTCTTCGCGAGTACCGGAGCCAGTCGCGCGGCGTCTTGATCACGGTCTCTTGCGTGGCGTTTGCGCTCGGGTCTGTCTGGATTGGCTGTTAATACGCGACGGCTGGACATGTTCAGCGTAGTTCGGGAGAGATGACGCGCACACGGACCTCAGGGAGCGCGGGCGTGCGAGTCCCAATGTCCGGACAGGGCGCTGGAGACGGGTGCGTGCCAGGTGTGGCATGTTTGTGCTGGGGAAAGGCGTATAAGTACTGGGCTGTGAGGAAGGCGTCTGGCCAGGATTACTACCGCTCGCCCTTCGCCCTCCACGCCCGTCTCGCCCCACACCCTCGCTGTCTCCTCGTCGATCCCCGTCGTCGTGGCTGCTGCTCCCGCGTCCTCGACAGACGTCCCGGCATGAACGTTTGTCGGTCGCCGCCTTCCTGCCCTTTGTCCCTGTCACCCCTTCTGCGGGACCGTTATCCACGGTGAGTAGATGTCCTTTGCCTATTCAAAACATGCACTGACGTCGTCTTTGTGCATAGCCGGCAATTGTCCGACTGTATGAGCGTGGCATAGCGGCGCCCGGCTTTGAATGACGTATAGCCTGTGGTTCATACTCGCTACTTGGGCGAGTGTGTGTCATGCGAGAAGGGGTGTCGGCGAGGCGATTGGGAGAGCGCGAGACCCTTGTTGTATGGTGGATGCTGCAGGTCGGAACGGGGACGTCAGGCACCCGCAGCTGTAGTTGATGTATTAGTATCGTAGTGTTGCTCTCACTTACCGTGGTACTTGGATATGATCGAGTTCGTGCCCAATGAGAGGAGCGGAGGAGACGTTACCGGATCTGGGAGCGTGTGCAGGCAGGCTGCATCGCCGTGGTGTTGGGGTCCAGTGAATCGTTGATCTGGAGACGGGCGGTCAGTATATGAGTACGTGCGAACGTGAAAATGTGAGCGACGTTACCTGCCTCGCACTAGTACATCCCCGATGAATCAGGCTTCTGTGCCATGGGAGCGGTCGGTTATTTGCTGCAGGCCGGACGACGTACAAGTGCTCGTCTGCAAACCACACACCGGCCTTGCGACGGCGCACGGGCAGGGCTGCTGCGGTGGATAGGGACGGAGAGTGCGAAAGGAAACCGGCATGCATTGGAGTAGTGTAGATACAGGCGGCGTATGTCTAGCGCGATGCTACACAAGCCGGGGCGCAGCGCGTATGCACGCACGTCTTGCAGGCGCAGAGGGACGGAGCGGTGTCGAAGAGAGAGCGAGAGAGGACGGAGCGAGGAAAGAGAGGAGGCGGGTGGTCGCTCTTGTGCGCAACAGCGGCGTTGGACGAGGTCGTGAGAACGAAGGACGGCCGTCGGGCGTCGTGCAATGCGGGCGGAGGCGGGCGTCGTGCGATGGCGTGCAGAGACGACTCCGAGTCGACGTCGTGAGCCAACGAGCCATCGAGAAGGCCCCGCATGTGACCGCGTCGCGTCTGGACGTCACTTCCGGCGCCAGATCATTTTCGATCGCGCTCAGGCTGCCTGTGCACAGTACGGTTGGCCCTTCTCCTCATTCCTCTCATCTGCCTACTTGTGCCAGTCTGAGTGCTGCCACCTCACGCGCAGCCGGCGACACACTACCGAACTGCAAGTCGAAGATGCCCGTTCGCGATGTTCCCCCTCCGCACAAGAAGCGCAAGGTCGAGCCATCCTTCCAGTACAAAACATCCTCGGAGATCAGGCATGTCTTCAAAGCGCAGAGTGAGGCTGGGCTCGTAGAAGGTGAGTCATCTATCTCCCGCTCTCGGTGCGAGTCGTCATGGTCTTTGCAGGTCTGACTGCTCTCCGGAACCAACTCACGGTCAAGCCAAACGAGCCGCCTGTCCCGGCGAACGATGATCGTCTGCTCCTCGCCAAGGCTTGGCTCGATGAAGACCCGGGGGCGCAGGAGCTGTTCTCGGTCTGGGAAAGCGCAAACTCGGTACGTCGCGTTTGCACTGAAGCCCTGCGAAGTCCAGCCTCTAACATAGTGACCAGAGACAAATGTCGCTGCTGACAGTCATCGTCGGCCTCTTCTCCGCCCTCATCAACGTCTTGTCTACCCATTACACCTACCATGTCTATGCCCAGCCTATCCTGCGAACGCTTCTTTCCCAGCAGTGGTCCCAACTGCTCAACCAATACCTCGCTGGGCAGCACACCGACCTCGTCCTCGCGGCCCTGAAGCTCTACACAGCCTGACCAGCTATGGAGGTGGACGAGAGCGCAAAGCCGTCCTGGACGCTTTTGCATGGGAGATGAAGGTCCGTGTGCACCAGTATTTGCTGCTTTCAGTCGTCTCTGACACCGCAGGTGTAGTCTCTGCCGAAGTTGCTCCATATGCGGAGGAAATCGAAAGGCGGCGAAGACGTCGATATGCTCGCCCGACCGGGTGAGGACTGTCTCGCTCTTCTTCCCTTCCTGATTCTGAACGAGTCCCCCTAGACATACGGACGCTCTACCTCCTGTTCATCCTCTCCTTCGTCGACACCACCAGTCCGTCCGCTGTCAAAGTCGCGTTCTTGGAGCAGCATCGGGACGCGTTCACGGCAATCTTCAAGGGACTCTGGCAAGACTCGTATTCGGTCATCAGACGAGTGCTCGAAGTGTGCTGGTCTGGGCTCTGGTCCGACCCGAAGCTGAAGCGTACGCTGAAATCCAAGTGTTCAGCGAGTCCACCTTGTCGCAGGTTCGTTTCACCGTTCTCGAAATGTCCAGGCAGAGCTGATCTCTGCTCTTCCGCAGCTCTTGCGCCTATACGACAGGAACGCGCCCGAAGGTCCGGACGCGGAGTCAGTTCCGGCTGACGTGGTTCACACTTCTTGTTGGCACTGTGTAGTCGCCCGGGGGTTGGCCTGTGTTTCGCTGACAGGGGTTGGTATCCCCGCGAGACCGACGAGGACAGCGCGGCGCAGGCGACAAAGGCGACGGACGCACGGACGTCGACTCTTCCCAGAAGGCGGCAAAATCTACAACAAGATCCTAGCCAACGTCGTGAAGACGCTGAAAGTGAACGAGGACCCCGTCAGCAGGAGCTCGCCCTCAAGATCCTCTCAGCCTGTCCGGAACTGGTCTCTGGGTACTGGGCTTCTGCCGGCCTCGCGCTGGAGCCGCGCCTGTCCTCGAAGTGGCTCGCGAACATCGCCTTCTTCGGCGCGGTCGTCTCGCTTCCTGTCCCGACGACCTATCCTTCGCCTCGTGGCGGCGGGTCGGCGGAGCGCGAACGAGATGTGCCAGATGGAACCTCGACCTTAGGGGGTCTGGTGGCGGGAGGTCTGGTGGCGGGGGTTCTGGTGGCGGGAGGTCTGGTGGGGGGGTTCTGGTGGCGGGAGGTCTGGTGGCGGGGTTCTGGTGGCGGGGGTTCTGGTGGCGGTATGGGCGCAGTGAGGTGCGACGGGGGTGTAGGTGCGGGGGGGGACCGCGGCGCAGACTGCGGACGGGCGCGTCTTGTACGTAGAGTCGACGAATATATTTCGTTCCACCGACATACGTTCGAGTGCGTTCAGGCAGTGTCGAGACTCGGATAGCGAATGTGTGCATCAGAGATATATTCCGGGCCTGTAAGTCTACCCGTAAGTATTCCTACAGCGCACACTACCAGGAATGCGTCCCTCGCGCAGAGTGCGGAGAGCACAGGCGCCTAAGCAACGCCTTCGTGCGACGTGCCAAGTACGTCCCTTGCTCTCGACCACCACGACCGCTCTGCCTCGTCTCGCTCATATGCCATACCTCCTCGTGTCCGACGCGCTCTCGGGGCTCTGCAGCTGCTCTGCGCGATTTGTAGTACTCGAACTTGAAGTCACGGTTGTGGGCTCACCTGCAAACTCGATCCGCGCACACAGTCATCAGCACGTCAAGTAAGTCCCGAACCCGCCAACGAAGACAAATCAGAGCATCAGATCCTGCGCTAAGAACTCAGCTCGTGCAGCCCAGTTAGGAGGATGAGTACATACT
>JABYQS010000458.1:0-21877 GCA_022592435.1 Cerioporus squamosus
AGCGATGGCCGCGTTTTGGGAGAGGAAGTACCTGAGGCAGCAAAGTCTTCAATGCGTTGCGCAAGGCAGACTTCGATGAGAGGACCTACGCCGCGAAGGTCGGACCATAGTGCCCACCATACCTGGAACATAGGAGTACTTGAGAAATGTACTCGCACTCGCCACTAAGCACACTTACGACTCAGTCCAGAGCGCAAACTCATTCTTCTGGTACTTCGAAAATCGCGAGTCAGCGAAGAAGATCTGGAGGAACTTCCAGACATCCGACGCCGCCTCCTGGGAGGTCCCAACAGTCGTCGAGCCATGTGAGAAACCGACGCCGACGGGTTGGTCAATGTAGAGCCTTCACAACAGCCACTGTCAGCAATTATATGCAGAGATTGGCAAAAGATGCGGCTTACATGTTGGAGACTTCATTCCATGAGTTCGGGTCAGAGTCACGCCGCTGCTATCGTTCGTGATGCGACAAGGACCATTCTCTTGGAAGAGACCAATCATGCTGGAGCTTCCTGGCTGTCATACAGCATCAGTCACCGGTTGATGATCCCCAACATTAGACTGCAGTACTCACGCCGCCGTTCAGCCAGATGGAAAGTGGAGCGGTGTCTGGGTTCTTGCGGGCAGCGAAGAACCAAAACCTAAGCCACGGTGTATTTAGCTCCTATCACCGCTTGTTGAACAGAACACTAACCATATGCTCTCGTTGGAGGTCAGGTCACCATAGCCGGATGCCTGGTACACCCCGGGAGTAGTCTCGCAGACACCGCTGTTCTCAACGACCCGCAGCTTCCCTGGGGTCGTCGCAGCAGGGGCAAGGTCAGCGACCTTGACCTTGTTGCCCACGACGGCATCAGTGCCGCCAATGACCCCATTGACGATGGGAATCTGGCCACCGAGCACAGTCGACGCCGGCAAAGCGGCCAGGAGGGAAGTGAGCACGGAGAGCCTGAGGAGCATCGTCGCAAAGGCGAGGGCGTCCTGAAGCCTGCGTTCGTGGTCCGGGGCAGCTACAGAGGTCGGTGAGCCTCTAGGACTTTATATCCCCCGGCGCCCGCAGGAATCATTGATACCGGGACAACGAGCGGCTGTGTCACGGTGGATCGAGTGGCGACCTCCCTCGGTGAGCGGCGGCTGAGGCGATATCAGACCTTCTCGGGAGTCTAACATGAGGCGAGGCGCAGTACAGGGTACGAGCTGCCGTTCTGACGAAGCCCCGAACGCTGGAAGCATGGTCACGGAGCCGGGAACACTGCCCGTCCATCGACCTCCATGTCGTTGGGGCTGCAGGCGCCCGGGGACCATGTGTTGTATGTATGTATCGGAAGCTTCGACTTCGCGAGGCGTGGAAAACGGCGTTCTTCCCGGCGGGTCCGCGAATTCTCCTATCCAACGCAACTGCGTGGCCGGACGGATGATGATCATCGTCACCTGGTGCTGATCAACAAAAGCGTGCTCACCTCGGGTCTCCGAATTCCAAGACAACGCATACCAAACCCGATGGAGGATATCCAGTATTTTTAGAATGCGGTGTTGAAGGTGCTGCGTGATTTAATATTTCGAGAAGTTACGTAGTGAGTGATGGTCGTATTGCATACTCTGTGATAGTGTTGAAAGGGCTACTTATCATGAGCATTATTCCACTCGAGTTGTGAGTAGAGTAGGCACCTGTAGGCCCTAGCAGCTACAGGGGAAGGGGACGAGCTCTGCGATATGATTGACGAATTGTGGCCGTCTCGAGCGAGATATACGCTGAAGGCTGCAGATGAGCGGCGTGTCAGAACAGATTCCCTTCCAGCTCGTTCTCCACCGTTTCAGACCGGTCAGCGGGGAGGTGAGATCAGTGAAGGGTATGCAAGCATCGCCGATTACGTCCACTCTCCTCGTCAGGATATTTCTGCCAGTGTTATGTCCCTCCCCGGCAAACAGACTCCAAGTGGGGGCATAGCTCCTCTCGTGCGAGATGATTCTTCGTACGAACTAGGGAAGGCCAAGGAGGCGGGGGAAGGCAGGCCTATCTCTGCAGACCCTAGATTGCACGCCACCGGTGTAGCGCGTAGCAGCGCGTCGTGGGGGCACACAAGCCGTGAACACGCACCAATTTCGAATGCCTCGCTACTGGAGACCTTTGAGAGCTACAAAGAGGCGGCTCGCTCAACGGCATTGGACATCATCGACTTGAAGTTAGTGTCACTTGGAAGTTGGACCCTTGTGACCCAGGCATCAGGCCAGCGTCGCCGCAAGCCATCGTGAAACACGTCGAGTTGGAGCGCACGACAAACACCCGAATGGAGCTTGTGCGCGAGGCGATGATTGCGACGAGGAGTACAATTTTGTTCCATTAAATTAGCGTGATGTCCATGTTACTGTGTATTAGCTTGCACGACGCAATCAACGTGCCGACGCTCCTCCGCTCTATACACACCGCCCTCGTCAGGATTCCCCTCGACTCCCCAAGCTATGAAGCGGACACACGCACCTGCACCAAGTCGATCTCCCAGTCCTGCAGCTCCCGTTTCCAGTACCGCGCAGGAGCCTGCCAAAAGTCCTCGTACACCGGGCCGTTCGAGCTGCCGCTCTTCTTCGCGCTCGCGCTGGGAGCCGACGCAGACGTCTTAGGCGAGCTCTGGAACTTCTTCAAGAAGTCCGAAAAGTGTTGCTTGAGCTCAGGCGGTGCGAACGGGTGCGGGTGCTGCTCCTCGGGTTCTGTATGACGTTGTGGCAATATGGTGGCAGAGTTGGCGCCAGAGACCTCGTCAGTTGCTAGAGTCGAACGATGCGGAACAAAGAGACGCACTTGCGGGCCATTGCCGCCTGCCAATGAAGCGGATGAGTGGTTTGTGTGTGTTCGCGAGACGGAGGGAGGGGTGCATCGTGGACGTCGACGGGAAAGATGTGCTGGTCGGTCATTCGGCCGACTCCGCCTACTTCTGAGGCGAGGCGCCCGTGGGTCTACGGTCATGCTCGGGCTCGGACGTACGGTGTTCACGAAGCACGGCAAGGTGCGCTCGAAAGCATATACCAGCATACGTGTGATAGCGTGAGGGTAGTAGATACATGTTCGCAGACCGCTGTGGATACAATCTGAATGACTTCCCCCGCTGCCAAACTTACCACTCATCCGAACTCTCATCGTCGATAGCGTCGAGAGGTGGCCAGAAAGAGTCTATTTCTTGACTGCTCTCTTCTAGTTCGGCCTTCTCGACGGCATCACCTCCTTTCTCGACCTCCTCCTTGGGCACCGTACGCTGCACTCCAGCTGCCTTCAGCTGCTCAACAGCTTTCCAGAACATCGTCTCCGCGTGCTCGGTCGCCTCATCCGCAATCGCAGGCAGGTGTGGTCGACATGGAGGGGCAATAATGATGCCGGAGGAGTTGTCAGATGAGGATGGCGACACAGATGCAGGTATATTATGGATGTAGTAGAGAGAAAAAAGAGATGTCGCCGGGGGCGTGCCTGAGGGTGACGACGGTGGGACGGTCAGGCTAAGCGCAGCCTCAAGGTATGGTCGCAACAACTCCTCCGCCGAAGATGAGCTCGTAGACTCCGGAGATAGGGGTAGCGAGATATTGACGATGTCTGACGGAGCGTCAGCGTCACAGCAGAGGCACTGAGTCAAGGTACTCACATCGTCCCTTCGGCGCTGACATGCTGCCATCACCGGTGACCAACGCATGCGCCGCCGTAGTCAACCCATTATGCAGACTTCCCGGAGGGAACACGAGCAAGGCAGTGTCGACATCATACTTGGGAGGTTCAGGTTTCTCTGACATCTCGTCTTCTGCCGCTTCGGTTGGTCCAACAGCATCGGCAGATGAGGCGTCATCGGGTGCCTCGGAAGGCGTGAACATCAGGGGCCTGTCGATGACGGCAACACAGCGCGCGACAGCATAGGCAGGTCGCTGGGAAGCACCAGTGTTGGCCGGGACGGCACCTCTGAGAGAGGACGGAACATAATCAGGGGAAGAGACGAGAACCTTCGCGGTCAGCTGTTCGTCAAAGTCTTCCAGCTTCACGCTGTACCGTGCGTTCGCCGGACGAGAAGCAGAGGAACCCTTTTCATCCTCCGGGGGTTCGTCGGGAGACGGCTCGACCGAGACCACACGTCGACCAAGGATGTAGGTGCCGCCCTTGACAGCTGATGTACGACAGAATCCCTGTGCGGTCTCGCCCAAGCCGCCGTAGTGGCCCACGAGGAAGGGAGAGGCACCATAGCGACCGGCGGAACGAAGATACTGTCGTATCCTCTGCATCGCCGGAAGAGTGGGTTCTGTAAGACAGTCAACTTGATATCCTCCGACCAAGAGCAAACTGGCTACCTGCTGCAGAGGCACAAAATGCAAGCGCATATGCGATGGCGCTTGCCGCCTGATCCTTGAGGGAGAAGACATCCTGGAGGTATTGGACGAACGGCATCTGCTCCTTCCCTTCCAGCTCCTTCTTGCCCTCAAACTCTCCCGCCGCGAACATGAGGAAGCGCATCAGACGCCGCTTGTCGACCAGTGACAATGCCTTGCTCTTGAACACATCCTCCTTGCTCCCCGGCACGCTCTGGACGTACCCCGGCCGGTCGTACACCGCGACTTTCTCGAGCAGCTTGAACTGTCCATACCGCGAGACGCCAGACGCAATGAGCGACTCGATGTGTGGTCCAATAGAGGGAACGATGGACGGTGTAAGCGGGACGGAGTACTGCCGGGATTGCGGCGGGATGGTCTGGGAGCGGGATATGGAGGTGTATCGTGCTCGTTGGCTCGCGAGGTAGTCAGACGAGGCCGTCCCGTCACCGACGTTCGCGCGTGCATCCGCCCACTCCGCAAGCTCGTCCAAGGTCAGAGAGGCCTCGTCGCCGCCGTAGTACTGATTGGTATCGACATGCGCAACCTTGTATCCTGCCTTAGAGAGAGCGCTGCCGTGTCCGACCCTTCAGAGCAAGCGACTGGGAAGAAGAGACACACGATGCTCACGCAGCTGCAATAGACTCGGAAAGCCCAGTTCCGAGCACGACGACGTCGAAGTCCATATCGCCCTCGCTGCCGTCCGCGGCCGTGGAAGTACTGAGCAAGACGGGAGACGCGCACGCGACTCCGGAAATTCTGTACTGATCTCTACATGTCCAGTTCACGAGCCGCTTCGCCTCGAACTCGTCCACAGACTACAACACACATATCTCACACATCATGGTTATGCCCAAGCATCGGATAGACTCGAGACAAGCACAGAACAAGGAACGGCCCTAACTACGTCATAGAAACATGAAGGAGGACAAGAGCATACAAGACATGGACGACAGATGGCAGATACAGCGAACCAGCTTAGAACGTCTTCTTCGTTCCCTGGAACTCAGCAACAGCACCCGACCTGACGCTGCCGCCGCGACCTCCACCACGGCCGCCCCGGTCACCAAAGCCGCGGCCACGACCTCCGCCGCGTCCACCACGGTCGCCGAAGCCACCACGGCCACGGCCTCCGCCACGTCCGCCGCGGTCACCGAAGCCCTGGATCCGCCATGTCAGTCTGACTCCCTGATAGTGCAGATGCGCTTGAAAACTCACCCTTCCGCCACCGCGTCCACCACCGCGTCCGCCACGTCCACCGCCGTTGTTGTCTCTGGGCTGCGAGTAGTCCAGACGGATGGGGCGGCCACCGACCTCGGTACCTGAGAGACCCTCGTATGCCTTCTTCGCCGACTCGATGTCAACGTACTCGACGTAACCAAAGCCCCTCGGCCTGCCGCTCTCCGGGTCCGTCGGGAGACGCACGCTCTTGACCTCGCCGTACTCGCCGAAGATCTCCCAGAGGCCATCCTCGGTCGAGTCGAAGCTCAGGTTGCCGACGAAGAGCACCGGTGCGGGCTCGCTCGCGCTGTCGCCAAACTTCTGCGCGCGCTTCTCACGCACCTCCGACTTGTCCTTCTCCTCGGACTTGTCGATGTTGACTGCGCGGCCGTCAATCTCCTTGCCGTTGAGCGCGAGCGCGGCCTCGACGGCCTCGGTCGTCGCAAACGTCACGTAGCCGAAGCCGCGCGAGCGGCCCGTGTTGCGGTCCATCTGCACGCGGGCAGAGACGACCTCGCCGCACTCGGCGAACTCCTGCGCAAGCCAGTCGTTGTCGACGTTCCACGAGAGACGGCCGACGAAGACAGTCTTGGTAGTGCCAGACGTATCTGCAGCTGCCGCCTCGCCGTTGGCGGTCTTAACCTTTTTCGCGGGCGCAGCCGAGTCGTCATCCGCTTTCCGCTTACCTGAGAACACATCGGAGTTAGATATGAAGGAGGGGGGAGGGGCAGCGATAACAAACGTACCCTTGGCAGGTGCTGCGGCAGCGTCAGCCATCTCCACATCCTCGTCCTCGTCGTCCGAGGACGAGCTGGACTCGGAATCGGAGTCAGAGTCAGACTCTTCATCCTTCTTCGACTCCTTCGCCGCAGGCTTCTTTGCGGCGGGGGCCTCCTCGTCTGACGAGTCGGACTCAGAGCTGCTCTCCTCGCTACTGCTCTCCTCAGCCTTCTTGGCAGGGGTTGCCTTCGCAGGAGTGGCCTTCGCAGGAGTGGCCTTCGCTGGAGTGGCCTTCGCTTTCGCGGGGGTGGCCTTTTTGGCGGATGCGGGTGCAGCCTTCGCCGGAGCCTCATCCTCGGACGAGCTCTCTGACGACTCAGACGATGACGACGTGTCCTTCTTCGGGGTCGCCTTCACCTGAGCAGCCTTGGGCTTCTCGTCCTCGGAATCCGATTCAGAGTCTGACTCCGAGCTCGAGCTCGAAGCCTTTGCGGCGGCCTTGCCGGCGGGCTTTGCAGCTGCTTTTGGTGCAGCCTTGGCCTGCAAAGCTACATGAGTGACTATGAAACGATAGAAACCTCATGACACGAACCTTGCCGTTCGTAGCAGGAGCATCGCTCTCCGACTCAGAAGACTCGGAGTCGGACTCAGAGCTGGACTCCTGGGCCTTGGCAGCAGCCTTAGCCTGGTAAGAACCAGTTAGCGAGGGCAATGAAGGCATGGCCGGAGAACAGACATACCGTGCCGTTGGCCTTGGCCTTGGGCTTTTCCTCCTCAGAGTCGGACTCTGAGGACTCCTCACTACTGCTACTCTCCGCCTTCTTTCCCTTCGACTTGCCCTTCGACTGTACACGCATGAGAACATTGGAAAACTGGGACAACGCGGATTCGGCTTACCTGCGCCTTGGCCTTCTCCAGGATCTCCTTCGACGAGACCGGAACCTTCTTGACGGGAGCAGCCGCGACCTTCTTCGCGGGTGTGGTCTTCGAGACCTTTTTGTCGGCCTTCTTCTCTGCTGCCTTGGCCATTGCGGTCGATGTGATGGGGAAGGAAGGGAAAATGGAGGGAGGAGAAGGAGGTGGGAGAGAACTTCCACGCGCTAATTTTTTGCAAGGAGCAAGAAGGCGCTTAATATCGGCAAATGCCGCCCGCCGATCACTCGCCCGCGCTTGCCGGCGATGGGACTGTCACTCTACTTATGAGACTCTAGTCACTGTCCTCGTCCTCGGACTAATAAGTACTTTGTTTTGAGGATTCTACCTGCTGCGCTGTTTACATATGCCCCGGACATCGCACAGTACTTACCCGAAGAGGAGGTGCAGAAAGGAGATGCGGACGTTGAGGAGGCCGAACTACAAGAGACTCGTAGTCACTGCAAATTGTCTGCAATCAAGATAGATCCTCAGATCGACTCTACTAAGTCACTGTGCAGTATTCACCGTTCAACGCTATCGAGGACGACACTTCGGATGCGTAGTAAGTATGGCGGTTGACGAGTCATCTATTTGTATACACAGAGGTCTGCGAATTTGTCTCTACCGCTCTCGTCCCGTCATATTCATCGTACCGCTGTTCTCAGTGCATCTTACAGCGCGTCGTGAACAGGCATGCACTCGTCATAGCTCTACCAGCCCCCTAGGCTGATAGAAGTTGATAGATACCCGACTGACTATAGTCTCGAGCTCCCGTATGGCTTCCAGACGAGTGCCTTCCTCTATGCGTGCCCCTTGGTCGTTATAGGGGTGCAATCGTACGTCAAGATATTCCAATCTCGCGCCTCCTGCCCCTCTCTTGCGCAACGCATCAAAGGCGCTTTCCGTTAGGAAGTCGGAGAAGCAGAGGTCGTGGCTCTGTCCGGTAGTGATGCGAATGAGGCGGGGGCAACAACTGTGTTCATCCGGCGCGTTCGCAAGGCCTTCCCACATCGTGTCAAGGGAGCCGCCGCTACCAGTCACCTCAACGTCAGGGTCTCCAGTTGCGGTAATACACCACCAAACCTTGCACATGGCTCCAAGTTCAAGTTCTCGCACGGCTACGTCCCAGTATCATTTAGCGTTTACTACTACCCTCGATGCCCTCCTCCACGACCATGCTCAAACCTATCTTGCCCTCCACGAGCGTGCCCAACTGTATCTTGACATCCTAGACCGCCCAGAGTTCGCTTCGTTCAAGCTTTCGGACCTTGACCCAGATCTCCCCGTTGCCGCCAAGCGCATCTTTCTCGCCATGTATCACTGCGCCGACGAATGCTAGTCATCGGTTTGTTTCCGCCGGCATTTGCGCCTGCGCCGAGGTCGTTGCGACGACCTCCGGATGGCACCGACCCCTGCATGCGCCGACGTCAGAAGGGAGGCTCGTTGAGGCGCTGAATATGCAATAGGGCTGCTCAATTCTTCTGGACGCTGGACGCTGGACGCTCTCAGAGCCTTTTGATGGTTTTATAAAGCGATACGAGCCGACGACTCGGCAAGGCGGCGAGTATACCTGCTTTCTTCGCTGCAGCCTCGACGGAAAGCTGTATAGCACCTCGTAGGAAACGCCGGAAGATGCAGAAAAAAGGCTGCATTTCGTGAATCCTTCCTCGCTATTCCCTGCATGATTCAGCAGGGCGTGAAACCCACGGGAAGAGGGTGTTCTGCGAGGGATTTTGGGAGCGCCCGTTAGGGAGGAGGAGGAGCTCGGCATCACAGAATCGGCGCTGAAGTTGTAAGCGCAGCGATTATTCGGCCGCAAGTAATGTCATATAATCCATCATTATTCTCACACGGCCCTGTAAGTAATTGGCAAGGCATAACAATTATTGGGCGGTCATTGTAACCGTCGGAAATCTTGCGCTCATTGCTTGCTCATTGTATGCCCGTTGCCTTCACCTCCCATAACTCTTACCGCGTTCTTGCAGCCAGCCGTATCTTGCGCTTCCTTGCGACATACATGCGACATCCTTCGAGGCCGCGCGCTCTATCTGTTGTGTCACCGGGCCAGGGCGATGAGAACTGTATAGTTCCTCGGCGGGGTTCGAATCACCATGGTATGTCGTCGTCGCTCCATCGTCGTCTTCGCACTGCACCCTCTAACTCTCCCCTCATCCTCAAGTTCTCTGCGGTCACCCTGTCAAGCACTGCAAGCACTTCAAGCTCCTCCATCGCTTCTCAACATCAGTAAAGTGCAAAAAGTCTGAGAACTCTGAGAGTTCTTCCACAGACGTCCTCAGAGGTCAGAAATGTCAGACCTCAGAGGCCCCTTCCAAAACATAATAATATTCATTTTCCACCATGGTGAAGCATGGCTCTGAGGTCTGTTGACCTCTGTGAACTCTGAATTTGAATTTAAGAGTTCTCAGAGCTCTCAGACTTTTCACACTTTACTGATGAAGCTCCTCCATTGCCTGAACTCGGGAGACTCTCCAAGAGGAGTCATCCTTACACGTCCGGCTGGCTGGATCAAGTGAAGACTGGCACTACGTCTCGAGTCGCTCGGTTTCTGTCTTGCTCTGGAGCCTCTCGGTATCGCTCACGCCCGACTTGTACTGGCTCTTGTTGCTGTCTCGTCGATCTCATCTGCTAGTCTGGTTCATCTTGTTGGCTTCCGACTGAGTAGGACTGTGGGTTCTTCATCTTGCTGTGCCCATCGTTACGGCCGTCCGCGGTTACACGTCCTTGTGCCGAAGTTGTAGCGCTCTTCCCTGTGCCTCAACAGCGTGCTTGTCCTCGTCTTTGTAGTCCCTTGTCTATTGCCCGCCGCCCATTGCAACAACGCATGGGGCCTCGCCTCGTCATCGTCTCCTGTTCCCCTCCGGTTGCCCTCATCCACTTGCACTCGGTGTACTAGTAGTGCTAGTGCATGTACCACTAGATAGCTACTCAATATCATCCATCTATCATTGCTCATGCATGGTGCCATGTGCAACTGCTCGATTAGAAGCTATATGGGCATATTTAGACCGCTCCCAAGCCGCTGCAATGAGTCCTAGCTCGCCAATAGTGAGATTATGGCTGATTATTGCGCAACTTGCCACCTCATTGTATTTCACTTGCAAGCTATGCGCTTGGAGGATAGCTACCTTATAAGGCCTTGCGTATACCCAATTATTACATCGATTCTAATGCCATTGGAATGAATTGCAACTGGTTGTAACAGGTATTTAATCCGCTCTAATCTCCAGGCCAAATCTGTGATGTCGGCTACTGTCGCTTGTGGCCATCACCTGCATCAACAAGCTCTCAGTGCGTCCAGCGTCCAGCGTCCAGAAGAATTGAGCAGCCCTAATCAGTTGGCCATGGCCATGGATTTAAGTAATGCGGGATCTGGCGCCCGTGCCCATGTACGCCCTCTCTTTCTCCGAACCTTCGATTCCCTGACCGCGTCGACAAGTTATGGGAGCTCGTCCGTGAAGCAGAGAGGCCACGATGGCTGGAACTCCAGCGCGTGGTATGATCGTTCCAGTCTCCTCATCGCTGAAACTGATACATAGAGCGCTGTTCAGGTGAATAAACGTGATCACGATCTTTGCCTCCTGTGTGGCAGAACGATCTGGAACGGACTGGCCGCGGATTGTGTCAACTATGCGTGCCAACCAAGGACAGCGCGTCCTTTCGGTGGGCGTATATTCCAGCGCTCCATATTAGAGCCCAACGAGGTGCGTTCGATGTGCACACTCACCATACTGCGCAATGAGCTAACATCATGACACGGACAAGCCCAAGACGGTAAACGAACTTGAACGCTCCTACTTCACGCTGCGACCCTACCTACAGTGATCTGAACGAGACCTCGTTGGACATCCTGAGCCCCCGCAATACTCTGATGCTGCACGACCCGGCGATCCAGGCCTTTTCTCATCTCATGTGGGGTCTGAAAGCCACCAGCGTATGCTGTCATGTCTCGCTGCATTCGAGGTATCGCTCACGCGCGATCACAGCGACCAGACCACTATCGTGTGATTATGTTTGCTCCCGACCTCGGGACAAACTATTCGACCATCGTCGTGCACGAACCGCGCAACAAACATCCGGAAGATGGTCACCCAGAAGAGGTCCTCGAGCTTCCTAGTCCCGAACTCCTGCGCACGCACGTCATGTTTGGGACGATCCTCGAATACAGCGGCTGTCGCGACTCCTTGATGCGGCCTACAGCTATTTCCAAAACAAGTGGCCGGGCGCCATTTGCGCACTGCACTTTTTGCACGAATAATTCGAGAAATTCCTGAAATTGTGCTGGCCTCGCGAGCATACGCATTCAATTATCTAAGCTTCTAAGGGGCCGCGTGGGTCTGTCGGTGAGTTTGCGAGACCCTACGAGACAGCGAGAGGGCAGAAAGCCAGCGACGCTGCTCGGTGCTGCGAGTCGGTCATTCGGCGCCTATAGTCTCCGGTGACGGTCGTCGTCTACAATCAAGGATTCCCCTTCTCGAGGCATAGAGAGCATCGGAACTGATAGATAATCAATTCAATAATACCCCACATGACTTTGAGGAGCGACGGTGTAGAAGGGCACTTGTTTTTAACCTCAGAGCTATTCAACATCTGGATGTGACCTGGCGCATCTAGCCGGCTACAGCGCACTCCTACACACCCCAAGATACTCACACAGACTGACGATTGTCTGTTCAGTCCTCCAGTATTGTAATGAGGACCCGTAGGGGCGTATTCAGAGCTCACACGAATTTCTTCAATTTCTCGCGTCGAAATTGCAAGCGCGTCAGTCGGAGTCGCGCGGCCACTTGTTTTGGAAATGGCTGTAACGGGACCCCCAATCGACCCGATGGCGACTCTCGAGGAAAACTATCCGCGCAGCGTCTCTCTCGTATGCGCAGTGTCTCAGGGCTCCGTCAACACATAACCAAGTTAGCTCGGAACTCAGGGAGTTCGTCTTGATTCCTTCACTTGACGAGTACCCGAGTAAGTAGTAGGAGGTTGTCTTCGCTGGCATATACTCAAGGTGTCGTCTCCGATCCATGTCTGGGACCGCTGTTTGTGGTGCGCTGCCCCCTCGCTTTCGTGACTGTCGATTGTTCTCTCTTCACCATTGCATGTGCTCTCAAGCTCTGTTGTATGTCTAGGCCGTAGTTAGCATGGCACGCCATGTTTGGCTGTCTGATGTGTTCACTGTATCAATACGATGAGCGGACTAGGACAATACCGCGTGGTGGTTTGCCGTGCGAGTCTGACAGTGTGCGTCGTTGCATTGAGCACCATAGTTCTCGCAACACAAGCCGTCAACGCTGCATCAGAGAATCCTCCCCCTGCGAATGCGCGCAGCAGTACGCAGTTACGTTATTGATGAGATGAGGCGCGGAAGGACAAAGCCTGTCTCCTTTGAATGTTTGCCTCCGACGTCCAAGGTGTTCCAAAGTCCGAAGAAGCAGCTGATACCGCAAGAGATTGATCGAAATGGGCACAATATTCTCGCATGAGCAATCTCGGAGGAGCTACTCAATTGCAGGAGGAGCAGACACATCTGTGAAGGAGGGTATCCTAGACGTGCAGCTTTCAAAACTCGGCATATGCGGAGGGAGGTTAAGGATGACTATGACTGCATATGTATCGCTATGAACAGTATCGTAAAGTCGTAAGAGACAGTCAAGCACCCACCCAACGCTGTCATGTACCAGAGGGGGGAAGGGCATCAACAACCGAACGGTTCGAGCTCGAGAGACTCCTGATCATGAATGCATGAAGGAAACAAAATAACGCCAGACCGGGAATGGTTTGCGACTGCGACTAAGTAATTACGTAGGATCGAAGATGAGGTATGCAACGGATCGACCAGACAGGAATGAATACCATTACCGATAACATGACATTGACACCACCACCTCGCCTCGTCCCCCTGCCCCCTTCAGGTCGTGCAGGTAGGGCCGCTTCAAGACTCGGAGGACGGCGCGTCGCCGTTCGCGCGTGGAGGGCCTCCACCGCGCATCAGACCAGCGGAGGCGAACCCACGGGCTGCGAAGCCGCCGCGACCACGACCGCCGCGACCGGCAAAGCCCCCTCTGGGACCGTTCTCGCTACCGCGCGACTCCTTGTCCGTCGCTTGTTTGAGCTCAGCAGGAGCATCATTGAGTTTCTAGGCTACGTTCAGCAAGATAGAGACCCGGATTGGGGGACAAACTTACTTCGCCGTTCTTGGTCAGCCCTGCCTTCATCGCCTCCTCGTCACCAAACTCAACGTAGCACATCTTCTGATTACGGCCTGCAAAGTTCGCCGGGTAGTTGATACGCGTGATCTGAGCATGCACAAGTCAGTATCGTGGCGGCTGACCATGTAGCGCGCAGAACTCACCCCTTCCTTTGCATCCCCGAAGAAGTCCCTGACCTGCTGCTCGTTTGCAGGGTTGGTCATGCGCATGAATATCGTCCATGGGTTCCGTGGCGGACGCTTCGACGTAGGAGTTCTTGCACCCGTGCTCTCCGTCGCGGGAGAAGTCACGCCGTCGTCCGTTCTTGGCTCGTTACTTGACGCAGCTGCGGTCGTCGAAACTTCGGGCGTGGCTTTGCCAGACTTCGATACGGGGCTGCTGAGGTCAACCTCCAGTCTTGAGCCAGGTGCTGGTGAGGCAGCTCCCTCCTTCGTCCCAGCGGCAGCAGCCTCACGTTCCGCACGTTCCTGCTGCTTGCGCTCCTTCTTCCTCTCTCGTTTCGCCCGTTCCTTCTCTGCCTTGTCCATTGCACCCTGGGACTGGGCGCCGTTAAGCTTCGGCGTCTCCCGGCCAGAACCGGCTGAAGGTGGTGGTGGAGTGGAGGGTTTCGACTTCGAGCCGGTGAGATGAGGAGGCAGGGGCTTCTCGGCCGCGACAGGTGTTGCCGCAGCACCGGTACCAGTGCCCTTGGGAGTAGCGGCAGCACCGCTGTTCGCGCCTTGCGTAGGAAGAGCGGACGTCGCAGAGTTGGGGGTGGCACCGACAGTGGAGGGCGTGATGGTCCGGCGATACGCGTAGTTGAAGCCTTGGCTCTTCAACTCAGCGCTCACCCGGCCATCCTTGATGTCGAGGATGAGGGAACCATACGCCGCGTCGCACAGATTCCAGTTCCAGCAGTTCTTCCAGGCGGGGTCTTCACCGTGCGGTTGACCAGTGGGACCCAGTTGGTTCGGTGGCGGCGGTATCCGCTCAACCACAGAAAGCGCCTTGTCCAAGAGAACGCGCTGGTGGTCGTCGATGACCGCGTCCACCTGAGACTTCACGCTCTCCCAGACCTTGTCGAACGCCTCCTTGCCGACGATGATCTTGTGCCGCAGACCTTCGAAGTCGGCCTGTACGCTGAATTCGTTGTAGGACGACGCGTAACGGAAGTGGAGACCGGCCGACAAAGTGAGGTCTGCCTTGAGCACGAACGCGAGTTGACTCATGATGCCCTCCCGACCGGGACTCGCGTGCGTCACAAGCAGGCGGGTCTCCGTGGGATCGAACACGCGCTGAGCGGTATCCACGAGCTCACCAATCTGCAATGCCGTTGTCCACATCGTCCCCTGTCCGCCCGCGATGGTGGCATTCCCGTCGCCATTGTCGAACATCTTGTGTGGCACAAGCGCGCCTCCAAGACCCAGCAGCCGCAGCTTGACGCCGCCGAGGTCAAGACAGCGCGTAGTGGCCTCGTCGAGAACGTGCAGGTTTTCGACGTCGTACTCGCCCGCCCGGAACTTCTCCAGAACAATCACATCCTCGCATGCACCCCAGACGGTGTACACGGGGACCTTGAGCTTGATTTGCCCGGAGAGTAGAAGTGGGAATTCGGACAAGAGCGAGATGGTCACTGTCGATCGGATGGCAGAGGGTGGATTTTCGGGTGCAAGCAAGTGGTTCCTCTGCGCGGTGGGGATGAGCGGGGAGTACATTGTGAGGTGGCGCAGGGTGCGGTCATTGATTCTGTCGAGGCTGGATGCCTCTGCCGCAGCGTCAGCGCATGTCGCTCGTAGCACACCCATAGCACATACCAAAGAACCCAAAGTCACCGGTGTGGATGATAGCAACCGCATTTGCCTCCCGCGCGAGATCGTTGAGTGCGGAGAGGCGGCCACGGATGTCGGCTATGCACAGAAGCCTCCCGTTCGGTGTGTCGAACACTTTCGTCTGGGTGTTCACCTGGTATTGCGGGCGCGGGTTCGGGGAGGTGGCTTGGCGAGTAGAGGTCGATGCTGGGCGAGACAGAGACTGCATTTTGGAGAAATGACGAGGACGAGGTGGACGTCGCAGTACAAGTCGCGGCGGTTCATCAAATTGTGGTCGACATGTCCTTTTCGGGACTTAATCTCCACCACGGAAGCATTTGAAGGTGTGAAGTGCCGCGTATGTTATCTTTTTATTATTATTAATATTAACTGCTTATGTATGCAGTTGGGTATATTAACTATTAACATATTAGTCCAATATCAGTAAATAATAATTACGAGCCCGGGTTATATTCCTGCGATCGACCTGCAACGCTTCTGCGACCACAGAAAAATACCAGAAACTGAGTGTGGCATTCCCGAGCATGATAAGAGACAATACCGCATGGTCCGGAGGAGAAAGCGAGCGTGAAGTGCGCAAGGAACAATCAGGCTGTCCAGTGTCCCCGACATCGGAAACGTCCGCACGGCTTCGGGCACGCAAGCGGAAGTGCGTCCGAACGCCTAGGAACGCCTGTTGTCGTCTCGCCACTATGTGCTAGCTTGCGTGGTTCACTGCCGAGCTCGTCGCTGCAACTAGCACGCCGATACTGTCACTGACACCGTGCAAGACTCGGACATCCCTACTCCGCTCATGCCATACACCCTGCTATGGCGGCCAAGGCTCAGCAAACCGCACAAGACAACACAGGCTCGTTTGTCCTGTCGCAGACACCCCTGTCGATATCCCTAGCTTCATCTATCCTCGCATCGACCATTTCTCTCCCAGAACACCCTCTGATTGTCTATTCGGTGTTCACATGCCAAACCCCCTCTGCGGACGTCCTTGAACAACTGGATGTGGCCCGGAAAGCGATCATAGCCCGGAACCAGGGCATGTCCTTGGTGGACTCCCTTATTCCGGTGGTGCATGTACTCAAGGACGCTTCCGCGCTGTATGTATTTGCCCTGGGGTCCACGAAACGACAGCTACCTGCGCATGACGCGCTCTCCTTGCTGGAGTTGGAACATATGGCAGGTGAGTCGCTATAGCTTGACTACTGCTACCGGGACACCATACATAAACCCGTAAGAATGGGCGGGTACAGCATCGCAAGGCTCGACTCCCGTTACATCCATCTTTGCCCCTCCACTTGTCGGACCGCGGGGCATGCATGCAGCTGGGGGAGCGTGGCTGACCCGCTCTTCCCGCTCTTGAGGCCCCAGACACTGGAATGAATCATAGGCGGGAGGCGGAGAGCGGAGATGTCCCTTCGGCGGTGCGCGTCTGACGCTTCATCGCGCACCGAACGACACTACACCTTTTCTTTCCGTTACTACACCCGAACGGGCGCAAGCAGCGGTAGTATCGCCACTTCTGCTTGTGTCGGCATTTCCAGAAGGAGGAGATCTGCTTACTCTCCTTGGGTGTCAAGGGATGCGGTGTTGAGCCCGTGAATTATACCCAAGCTATCCGGTCACGCATCGTTCCGTTCAGAGTGGTTAACTGACTCAAACTTCCCAGCGACGGAACGGTCTTCATTCATACCCGCTGGTATTTACCCTTGCTCAGCCGCCTGTTCAAGCAGGCTCGAGCCTTGCGGGCAGTGCTTGGACTCCGCTCGAGCACAATCTTCGCTTCCACAATCGCTGCCCCGGATACCTTTGCGTCAGCCTCTGACGCTGTTCCTCCAGGCCGTCCGTGATCGGCTCATTGACGATATCGCGGGAGCGTCGAAGTTGCAGCCTCGTGGAAGGACGGTGACTCGGATGAAAGGTGGTTTCCTCCTCGGCTCAATCCTCTTCTCTTCAGAGTGGGGTTCGGGTTGGGAGAATCACGTACGCAGCCGCACAATGATCTACTGCCACCTCCACGTCCACATCACATTTTCGACGCGTACTTCGTCGACCGCTCGCCTGGTCATACAACCTATCATGCGACCCACATACTACCTCCCGCTCTGCTCGTCCCTCCCGCTTCCTGCCGGCGTGCCTGTCGTCTTGCTTCCTCATGGTGTCCCGGCATATTACTTGAGCACCTACACTGGCCCTAGTGCTGCCTTGACCATGCAGTTTGACGAGGCTTTGATAGGACTGGGTGCCGGAAACTGGAAGCGCCCCACCTACCCTCGTGCATCCGCCTCAGATGCATCCTTGGATAGCCCTACCTACGTTGTCGCATGGCTAGCCGTACAGAACAAACGAGGTGAGGATAAGGGTATGCCGATCATCTGGCCGGCCAATCTATGCGTCTCATACCACACTAGCTCGCCTTCGGCCCATGCGCGCTCCTCGCTGCCATACATCCCCGAACTTCCTGCACAACTACAGGCTTCTCCCCCTCCCCCGACAGCCACCATACCCACGAGCCTGTCGTTCGCAAGCGCGGCGTCTCCTTCTGCTGATATACCCGCAAGCTCTGCTGTCTCGTCCATACCATCCGGTGAGCGCGATCGATTGGCATCGTCCTTCAAACGGCGTGCCAGTCTCCTGCGCTCTTCTCTAACAAGCGATTCCTTACGGGCGTTCCGCACTCTCTCACTTTCACGAAAGCCATATCATCGCGACGTCAGGAAGGTTGCGACAGAGGTCAACGGCTATGTAGACTCTGTTGTCAAAGAGAGAGAGAGAGAAAGAGAGAGAATCCGGAGGGAACGACAGGAGCAAGAGATCGCTCTCGCACGAGCGAAGCTCGCCAGCACGCACCCCCGCCCCAGGTAGACCCGCCCGTACCCCTCGCAACCAACCCGGAGCCTGCACCCGCGCCGCAGCAGGAAGCACCGACTGTCATGTCAGTGACTCCGTCTGTCTCCGCTCCAGTCGAACCCATCGAACCGGAGTCTTCTCCGGCAGAGGAATCCGAGCACTCAGCCGACTCTTTGTTTTCACCTCCGGATGCTGCGATCGACCTCCCTTCGACGGAGGAAGAACCTCAGACTGCTCTGGAGGAGCCTGCAGAAGATGAGCCTGTTCTCCTCACTCAGGCTCAAACGACGCCACCTCTCCCTGACCCCGGAGTTGGCTCCTCGTCAGCGAATGATGATATGTTCCACGCATTTGACCGCGGCTGGGGTCAGCAATCCAATGGCTACATGGACATGGATTACGAGATGGACTTCGGTATGAATCTGGACCCTCTTGGCGGGACGCGCACCGGGGGTGCAGGCGGTGGCTTCGATCTCGACGACGGCCTTCCGTTCACGGACGATGACTTCGCTTTCTTCAATGCGCCGGCCGCTCAACACGATGCTGCCGCTCCAACATATCCTCCTCCTCTAGCTCCTGTAGCTGGGATGATCTCTGCGAGTGCGCCATCATTGAGTTTGACCCCTCTGACCACCATGGATGTGACCTTGTCCGGGCCTGGCCCTCCTTCTGCCGGTACTGCCCTTCCATCTCCCTGGCCGCCACACCTAGGGGAGCCCTTCACACCCAAGGGCAGCGTTGACATACACGGCATCTTGGATAATGCAGCGCCCCCAGAGTTGCTCCCACCTTCCCCGGCGCGAACACTGTCCTCTCATTCCGCACCTGCGACCCCAACCGTACATTTGACAGAGGTTTACCATACTGGAGATGGACGCAATCCAATCGGTATCCCTCTTGGCTTCAACGTCTTCGACCCCATCCCATTTGCCTCAAGTCATCGCCAGCTTGATGGGAAGTACGCGGTCGGCAAGTTCGCTTTGCCGTCTCCTCCTGCTGATCAGGACGGCAGTGATGCGGGGATGGATAAGTCCCCGATTCCCACCTTCGTTTCCAGCTGGAAACGCAAGTACAGCGCTGTCACAGATCCTCGCATCGGCGTGGTGCGCAAGCTCATCGGTGTCAAGCGCAAGAGCCTCGATCAGGGCACACGAGATCAGCGGAGGGCGCGGCTGTGGGAGTCGTATCGCGAGGGAGAGGACTGGCAGAGTAGCTCCCCTCCTCCAGCCGAGGTCGATACTGAGGAGTCCGATGATGATCCATGGATGGAGGAGGATGAAGTACCTTTGGCGGCAGCAGCAGCACCTAGGCCTTCCACACCCCCTCCGTCCTATCTGCCTCTCGGTTCGAGCCTCCTTCGCACGCACTTCCACCACACTCACCTACTCCCGATGTGTGCACCGCTTAAACCTCCGGGGATTGTAGTGAGCAACACACCGGGTAACACCGCTCCTATGTCCGTTCCTACGCCAGTCTCTCCCGCTGCAGTTCTCGGTGCTGCTTCTGAGAAGTCCAAGTCTCTGGAGGCCGCGGCCCAGATTCTGGTGCAGGAAGTCATAGAAAACCCAGTATGGTCAGAGGCGTGGCGAGCGAACGCATCTCTGTCTTTCACCCCTCCTATGCTCCCGAGCAAAGCATGGCAAGCTGACGCCCGGTACATCAAGCATGTCATTGGCGGAAATGGCTCGGATACGACTCTGCAGACGATCCTTGATACAGGTGCGCAAACAATTCTCGTCTGGCGCCGCATAGGAATGACGTTCGGCTCCACAGAAGTATCGCCCGAAGATGTACCTGCAAGGCCTCGCTGCACACGCTTGACTTTCCTATGCTCGCCCTTGGCAAAGGGGACGCCGTGATACAACTGTCACCGACATCTTTGCGGTTCTGGGAGAAACTTGGTTTATCCCCAAGGGCGGGTCCGAAAGACGTGACTGCGTTCGTCTTCTTTGAGGGATCAGATGAAGAGCGCGAGAGCGAGGTTGAGACTTGGCTCAGCAAAGTTTCCGTTGCCTATACGGTGAGTCTCTCAATTGGCGACTGAGTAGCTCGTGGCTCAATCACCATCAGGCGAAGAATTTTGGCGCCCATGACGCTGGGATGTCGAGCCATTGCACTAAACAGGGCGTTGTTCCAACACGTTTCGACACTTTCCGGAAGACCCTCAGTAAGCTTCGTCCATAATGTTCTATCGGCCGGGCGCTGAACGTGTGCCACAGTGAGCTTTGTCTCCACGATCCCTACCCGTCATCCCAATCTGGTTTTCTACGTCGCCACGCCCTCGCATATCATCTCCCCCTCGTCGACCATTCTTCGCCAGATCCTTTCAGCTGTGCGGCGCTTATACAAGGCACATCCTGACGGCGATATCCTGATTCACTTGGTGCCCGAATCGCTCATCCTAGGTACCCACACGCATCCTGCGTCGAAACTGGAGGGGCTGGACACCTTCGTCTGCAGCGTCTATGACCGTATTCTGCGGCCGGTGACTCGGGCTATGTCGCGGAAATTCTTCAATTGGAGCGCACCAGTTGTTGGCTACTTCGAGGCTCCTGCTTATTCTCTCGTCTCCTCACCTTCCCGCAAGAGTCCTCATGGAGTGTCTCATCCCAGTGTCTTATACTCCTTAGAGTCGAGCGCGTCGTCTCTTGATGTCACCCATCGTCACATGCTGCTACATGTGGGATACCAAGTTTCGGCATGTGGTCGGTGGATCATCGCTGCGTGCATCGATGCGGAAGGAGAAGCCCATGAACTGAAGACATGGCTGACTCCCGAAGACAATGTTGAGGCGTTCATCGCGACTGAAGTCTGGAGGTTCGGCCACGAGTTTCGCACAGCGAGCTAACGTCGAATGGCGGATCGTCATTTCCAAGCTAGGCTTGGTGGGCGCACTCGGAGCTCGAAGGTATGTCCCTGCCACTACGCTGCGAGCAGCGCTAATGTATTCTGCCGTAGCTTGGGTGTCTCACTTGGAATCTGTCGTATCTGCATCGACGGATGTCCCCCCTGTCCATGTAACGCTTCTCGCTGTCGACAACGAGAACCCATGGACGTTCCTCTCTGCTCCAGAGCGAGGCTCCTTCGACATCCTGAAGCGTACTCCGAGTCCAGCTCCGCAGATGCCCACGTCCAAATCACGAGGTAATCACAAACGTTCTCTGATGCCGCGTATACAACATACTTCCTGGTGCCATCGCCTGAGGCGCCCTTCTATCCGATATCATATACTGCCGAACGGACGAGCAAATGCGGGCCATCCCACACATCCCAGGCACCGCCGAGACTCCCTTCATCCCCGACTTGGAGGACGACGAGACGTCCGGCGCGTGCGCACAGCTACAAACCACGGAGCCTATTCGAGTATCTGGATGGAGTGCAGTCGTTTGTGTGCCTTCCACTGCCGACTACACCACTCTGTCTACCGTCCGCATCTACCAGCTCCATACGACACGTTCTTCGCAGTCAACATACGGATCTTCGAGGACCAGCGATGGCTCGCGCGCATCACCTGCCCCGCGACGCGGGATATTTGGAGGCCCTTCCGGCACCAGTACGGACGCCCAGTTGATGAGCGACATCGTGCGCAACTTCCACGAACTGGCCGTTCTGTCGCGTACGAGATGGAAACTGCGCGCGGATCCCGCCCTGCCGTTCCACCTGGCCGCGCTTGAGGTCATGCGAGCAGCACTCAGTGGAGATACTGTGGACTTATAGGGTAACGGTAATGGATTCCCTTCTATGTTCTTTTGTTTCCTTCGTTCTCTATGTATTCTGTGATCTGACCTGAGCATGGATTATATTGCTGTA